>JANTCA010004550.1:0-10170 GCA_024741275.1 Chironex yamaguchii
CTCTTGTCAAGATAGTTTGCGTTTATATCTCCCATCAGAATAACTTCACTGAAAGCTTCATTTACTGCAATCAGGGCGTCTGCTAAAAGATCGTCAAAATTTGTTGGGAGATATTGGGAGGAATCCGGGGGTCTGTAAACACTACCAACAACCAAGTAGTTTGAATTCTTTTTGTGTTACTTCAATCCAGAGCGCTTCAATTTCATCAGTTTCTAAGTCGAATTTTCTTTTCCAAGTGATGTTGTTAGATACATACATGGCTACTCCTCCCGAACCATTTACTCGACATTTAAATGAGAATGCGTATCCCAGAATGTTAAAAATATCATCACTGCCATTGTGAGTTATGTGTGTTTCTCATAGAGTGATTATATCAATGTTTTTATATTCCACTAAAGTTGCACACAAGTTCTCAAATTTGCCCAGCAAACCTATAATGTTCTGATGAATAATTTTGATGCCCCTCATTCTAGTGATACCTTTGAGTGGGGTAGGTCCAGGACATGTTTCTATGTCTCCACACATCGGTAGTAAAATATAGAGCAAACCTTTACTCCTCCAGCGAACACAAAACTTCGTTTTGACAGCAAAGAGTGAAGAGTACACAAACGATTCGTCGGTTTGATTTCTTACACGGAGCAGGGTTACACTGATTCCATCATCTTGACAGAAGCAAGGCTTTCTGACCAAAAAGCCAGTGTAAATGACAGTAGCCAGAGCAGCGAGACAAAACACATCTGTTTCACGGGCAGCCATCATTATCTAATGTCCAAGGTCTTGCAGCCAATTACAATTTTCATCAGCGTATAGGATGTAGAAAGTTTTTAACCATGGCATCCCTGAATGTGAATGGGCTTAGAAGTCACCTCAACGTCGAACGCTCTGACAATCCTTGAAAGCTTTTATAATAAGTTCCTACTAAGATCAGTGATTGTTGGTTTGGATATCAGAATGGATATCCAAGGTCCTTAGCACACATCCAAATATTAAAAGCAAGACTTAACATGAAGTATCAAAATGACGATTAAAATATTATCCATCTCAATCGAAGATACTACAATGAATACAACTAGAAAATGCTATTGCAGATCATCATCAGGCTAGAAAATGCTATTGAAGATCGTCAATTATTCAAATAAAACAACCCTTCCTCTGCTGACCACAGAGACTATTAACTCTACAAGCCAAACGATAACTAAGTCCAAAATCTATCTCTTCCTTCAATTACACTATCAAGACTGATGATCATCACTTTCATTGAAGGCAACACCTAGAAAAAATAACTATGAATTCAGTTCAAGCAGAAATTACCTGAAATCTCTCAGGGATGTCATTAACTTTGATCTCATTGTCCCTATCTGTTAAGTGGCTCTTCTCCAGCTCAACTGGTTCATACACCTACAATAAGTTGAGTGATAAATGTAAAACTCTATCATAAATGACATAAGAAGGGTTGAACACAACCTATAGCAACAATGTTTTTTTAATTAGAAGACTACCTTAAATGAGATACCCAGATGAATGGTGCAAACTCAGTACCTGCAAAGAGGTCTCCCTAATGTTGTGAATTCTGGTCCATAAAACACAGGCAGCATGAAATGAATATTTGAGCTACAGTGTGACCAACAATATAGTTCTGCAAAATTAAGTCTCTACGGGAAAACTACTATTCCTGCATAAAAAACAACACACTATCCATATTACAATAACAACTATAAGTAAGAGCAGTTTCCTTGTTTAATTTACGTTATTCTATCTCAGATATAGGATACGTATGTGTGTGCATGTAATGAAAGATTTAACAACCAATATGCTGCCACAGTGTGATGTCATACCATAGCAACTATCTACTTAGCTACAGAAAATGGTTCTAACAAAAACGGAATTCACTGTAAACAACACAGTAGGGCCTCACAAGTGCTATCACAAGCATGGGTTCTAGGGATTTTGTAAGTTCTTGAGCATAGGTAGGGGATAAAGTACAAAGTGTAAGTAAATTTTAGGCAATCTGCCGATATCTCAATTACCCATAAAAGTCCATCACACATGCTAGGTGAGTCATCCATTGAACCATCTTGGTGTTCCATCTTAAACTGGAAACAGGGTCTTTAATTCCCCCTTTTAAACTATCTGCTCTCACCCTATTAACTATTCAAAAACATTTTCTGTCCCTACAATTTCCATGAGATTGGTTCCTCAAATTTGATCTCTTAATCAAGTAAAGCCTTCTGTTACCAAAACAGCAGCTTTTACTTAATGTTGACTAAAGTTTCACCTCCTTTAACGTATTCTATTTCCTCTCTGGCAAAATGCTTAATATTTGTATTATTTCTAGTATATCACCTGATGTCTGAAAGAACAAGTTTAAATTTGGAATTTCTATGAAAGACATCTAGTGAACCATGATACTTTGATACATTCAGCTACAAAAGTAAAAAAGCACTCCAAGATAATGCACAAATCCCTTTGGAATTTATGGAATTGCAGAAGGTGATCTTGATTCCTGTGTCCTGTCAATATGTATTAGTGTTTTTTGGAATGCAGCATTGTCCAAAAGTCAATATGATTTTGTTACTTTTATATCTTAACAACATAAAATTCATGGTGACATTTTTGGTGATTGCAAGTTTGTTCACAAAATACAGATATCCTACCATAAAATACTCTTTATGTATATTGTTATCTTTTAGCAGGATTTTCTGGGACGTTTTTATGCCATGAAAATTATTAATTTGTCAAATTGAAGACCTTTATGTCCTAAAGGTCACTACAACAATGCATGCATCAATTTATTCTAAACTAGGTTGTACTTGGGGGGAAAATTTTGTGAACCATGTCTAACAAAAATTCAAAGTACGGCTTAGATCCATATCGTTAGGGATCCATTCGGATCTGTTCCAGTGTAAACGGGGTCTTAGATGACAGTGTAATTGAACAAAAACATGTTGCCATCGTGTCTTATCCCTTACTTTTAAGTAGGCAGGTGGTTATGGATTTTTTGACCTAAAATAGCAACTACGATAAACTTTACAACAAAAACTGTATATATTTGTATCTTAGTTGCTTGATCTGGTAGTCAAGAGAGCTATAACAGACCAGAGGCAGTAAATGAAGGCATTAACTCCAGCCAAAATATTAAATGCTCTCAAGTTTGTTAGAACCACAAACCAACTGTTGGTTTGTTTTCATGTGGTTTCTGATGCAACAACTGTAGCAGCAAGTACACCACAGGAGGACACAAAATGAGAGGTATCGCATCAAAAAGTGCCATGCAGAAACTAGCTATTGTGATACATTATTGTATGTCAGTCACAAAAAAGTGAATTAAAAAACTTTTAGGTGCAAATCTCACTTAGGGCCTGTTTACATGGAGGTAGGGTCACCCTCCTAGGAGGATGACTCTACCAGAAGGGCCAGAACATAGCCCTCCTTTACATGCAAACTCGACAACCTATGGTCACCCTGGGGGTAGGGCCAGTGTCACAGCTCGGTCTTGTGGTTTTCGTAGCCTATTTCTGACTGAGCACAAAAGCTTCGTAAACAACAAAATGGTGGACAAGCGTATTTTTTGGCACTGCAATCAGTTTTTATTTCATTGTCATCATTAACCGCTGTTTTTCAGTGTTATGGCTTGTTATTATCGATGCTAATAGCTCAATGACGTCGCCAACATCGTCTGATATTTCAAACCGCTAACCATACTCTTAACTGTCAGCAAGACTGTGCTGTCAGCAAAGAAGAATATGTCGCCGGGGAAATCCGTCAGTGACAATGGCATCAAATCGAGGTCGATAAAGATAGCCCTCCCCCTAGGATCATGCTACCGTGTGCGTTTACATGGCTTAAGTAAACAAAAAGTTAGCCCTCCTAGGAGAGTGACCCTACCTAGCTGATAGGGTGACACTACCTCTAGGGTGACCCTACTTGACGTGTAAATACAACCACGAAAAACAATAGAGGAGGGTGACCCTACATCCATGTAAACAGGCCCTTAAAGCAAACCTTTTTCCTGTAAACAGG
Organism: Chironex yamaguchii; assembly: GCA_024741275.1. Classification (NCBI taxonomy): domain Eukaryota; kingdom Metazoa; phylum Cnidaria; class Cubozoa; order Chirodropida; family Chirodropidae; genus Chironex; species Chironex yamaguchii. Next base: position 4,021 of record JANTCA010004550.1, read on the forward strand.
AAATGTTGAACTTTACTAATCAAAATTCTCAATTACCAATCAAAATCAAACTGCAGAGCAGAGATTACTTATCAATTTGTGTTGAGTGCAGTAAGGTAAAATAACACAAAACATATGCATATGAGATGCATATAGTACAATAGCCTTACATGGCTACAAAATGTTTCTCCATTCATTACACAATACTAATGCGAGCCAATAGGTCTCGCATATGGTAAGTATAAAGAGTATTGTTTTATTCATTACTCATACCTCATAAATGCTCTTCTTTCCAGCCTTTTTTCTTATCCTCTTCTTGGCTTTAGGGAAATCATCTTCTCCTTCAAACTCATAATCATCCTCTCGTTCCTCATCTAAATCATCATCACCAAACTGATCCAATTCACTCAGGTCAAATTCAAGGCCAAAAATATCCTGGGCTTCTAGCAATGCACTAAAAAACAGAAACAATTTTACCACAAAGAAATGTCAGTTAAATTTTTTACAGTATTAACAATTTGAATACAATGAAATAATACGGGACAAAACTGGTTTACATTGATGTTGATTTATGATAGTTGTAAATACTGACAAACTGTAGAAATAGTATCCAAGAAAAATCTTGATGGATCTAATTCATTATATATTAAACTTAAATGATAATTGTACCTGCTTCCAACTGGAACCCCTTTCTTTCTCCTTTTGACTTTATTTATTGGTTGACCATCATCATCAACAATAAAATCAAATTCGTCCTCTTCTTCTTCCTCCTCTTCATCTAAAAAACAGGAAAACTTATGCCATCAGCATCATAATAACCTACAAAGGTCAAAAACGTACAGGAAGATCTATGCCATTAATTGCACATCTCCTACATGGATTAAATGCATTCTCTGACCTGTGCTTATGATAAGTACCATTCAGAGGAGCAGGTATCTTACCATTTCTGGGTTCTAAGCCCAAACTGAGACAGGGAGAGGGTTTGGAAAGGAACAGGTAGCCTCTTGTCCAGAATTGTCCGAGAGACGGCAGCAGTCATGCTGTAAGGGTATCATTGTAAAATTCAGTTTAAGGGTAAAATACTCTAAACCACCATCGCACTAAACACACCCACATTCACCCAATCTGATGTCTTGTCAGGTGACCCATCTACATCAAGACATACATTCTCTCAGTTTAAGAGCACATTAACCTTCTTGCTACCCAATATTTAAAAACAGTAATGCAGCCAGGGTATCCAGCCCATAGTTGCTTTATTCCCTGGTCCACACCAATAAAGATGGAGGCCACTCTCCAATCCAAATACTCCAGGATATTTCAATAATACAGTGATACCAATTCTAAAAAAAACCAATAAACACATCCATAGATGTCCTAAATTGAGTGGGACTCCTCACAGTCTCTTATCTCTTTCATTGCCTCCAGAACCTCAACGATTTTGCCATTAAGGACCTATAGCAAGATCACATGCTAATAATAGGATTCCTTAGCTTTCAAAGACCACAACAACATCATTTCAGGACACCTAGCCATAACATCTATAATAGGAACATCTTGGAAAGGACAAACCTAATTAAATTTATAAATATGTATTGTATTCACATCAAGGATTAACTACTTTATCATTTCATCTTTCTCAGTGAATGGCAAAGTTCCACACCTATTAACAACAAAATGTGACTTTTAAGCATCAAAAGAGAGCAGATGGTAAAAGGATACTCCATAAAATTCAGAACACCACTAGCTAATGAAATCAGAATTTCTAACAAGGATAACTCAAGGATCTGCTATATGAATATAAACACTGCAGGAAGGATAAAAGACTACCAATAACCGTACACGATAAAAGATATCAGTAAACATTAAGAGAGGAAATTTTGTATTAACACCAATTATAAAAAAACATATTTTAGATTCTTCCCCAAAACATAAGCCAGACTATATAATTAATTAATGTAATGAAAAATTAATGCTTGAAGCAAAATGGGTGCACAAGTGTTTTTCAAATGTGCCTTTATTTTCTCACAGGAAACCTGTACTCTACTCATCAGATCCATTTTGCCCATGTTGTAAATGAGTAAACTTCAAGAATTCCTTAATCCTTACAGAAAATTAGACAACGCAAATATTCCACAGTCTCAAAAAAGGCAAGCTTGAGGGAAGTTATCATCAGCACCCAACAATGTTGGAGATGAGTTTTAACTAGCTTATCTTTCAGTCAACACAATTACTAAGCACTAAGGATGACAAAAATGTTCTTAAAATTCCTTGATTGGTGTGCTTCAGGCTTTAAGGAATTGTGTAATGCCCTAAACAATCTGCTCAAGCATGCTTAAAGAAACTTTTCACAAAATATTGTTTTCCAGAGCAAAAAATGAAGGGAAAATATATGAACATGAATGAAAAAAATGGTTTTGTATCCATCAAATTTTTTATCGAATGTCTTAGTTCAAACAATCCATCAGCAAACTTCTTATCTGAAAGGGTGCAAAACAAGAACAGGCTGATTCGTCTGGCTGGTGCATACAAGAGAACAGTAATTATCAATCTTCACTTAAAAATTGTACTTTCACTTTTACTTAAAGGTGTATGAAACAAGAAATAATATATAAAATAGTTTAAAATCAGTGTTACCAAATCCAATATCATCTATTGCTGTATAAGCCTCATTTGGAACTTGTCTGGAGGCTGGCCTTTCCAAATCCTGAAGAACAACAAAAAATGGAATAGATATAGCTCAAAACATAAAAAAGGAAAAGTAAATGTCACAAATACACAACATCAATAGGTCTACTATTAAGTTATATTGCATGAAAGTCTACGTCCTTTTAAGTGACATTACAATACCTTATACTTCCATCTACACACTTAACGTAATTCAAAATGACTTGAAATAACAACTTGAATCACATCCATTTCAGCCATGTTACTTACACCTTTCCTGTGACAATGCCGAAGAATCAGAGGAATGGAAAATACACAAAAATTCACCAAAGCAAACCTATTTGACATTTTGCATTATTCATTAAATATACCTGCTATGAAAGTTTGTTAATGGTGTACTTTGATTGATGCAATGAGAAACAATCAGAGGCCTTCTCTCAAGTGTAATAATCAAAGCAAAGAAGTAATAACAATCAAATTAGGTATCCATAAGTTGCACCATAACATGTTCACAAGATCAACACAATCATGAACCAAAAATACTTTCCACACTGTGAGATCTCAGAATGCCACACTCTATAAACACAACACACTGCTTCCAAGGAAGCAATCGCAAATTAATCACATCATTCACACAAGGTCTGTCAAAAGGGCTCAGAACAATCTGATAGGCATTCTTCTCCTAGAGCTAAACCATCCCACATTCACGATATTGAAAAGCAACTCCACTGCAAGACCAGTTTCACTCTGGTCAAGGTCTGCATGGTTATTGGCAGCCTCTCACTGGATAAAAATCCTACCAAGACTGACAATTCCCAGCAGCAATCAAAGATGTTGATTGATGACCAGCTCCACAATATTTAACACAAATTCCAATGCCTTAAACAGCTTTCCTTGATCGTTGAAAGCAGTAACATGTTATAGTCATCTTCAAATTTCAACCAGCAAATACATGATCTCATCCACAAATTACCAAAATTTTCAAGAAATTGTCACTTCATTCCCATCCTATAAGGACCTTAATTTGGTGAGGAAAAGGCAAGTTAATTAATTCATTTAATGCATTTGGATCATGGATTTTGCCTTGCTCAGTGACAGGCATTAATATCATTTCAACAGCCATTTCAATTACTCAATATATTATTTTACAATAGTGCATTAACACAACTGATACAAGTTGAAAGAATCATATGGGAATGGAACTTAATAAATTGATAGTAAATTTCCTCTGTAAAAAAGAAACATATGATAAAAATAAAGACAATAAAGTGTACATGTTCCATTTCACATGCTTGTTCTTTTATCCTAATTCATCTAGCACTCTAAGTGATGCACCTTATGTGTTGTTCGTTATTAACCCCTTGTTGGCAGCTGATGCATCTGTATTGCTTTTATTAGCACATAGCACTTGCCAGTCCAACACATCTTAAATTTATCACATTGGCAAATTCCTTGGAACGTTTTCAATTTGATAGGCTTCAAAACAGTAAAGATTGTAGCTTAGTTTTGAAGAGTTGTCTCTTAATTTTATTGCCAATGAGAATGCAAACATTGCAGGTTAAAATACTGTAATAATAGATGTAACTCTTGTTATTACACAACGTACAGAGCTAAAGTTCAATTTTTGGCAAGGAATACAAAGCACAATTAATAACATGTCTGATATTAGTCTATAAGCTAACATAAACATGTCAGAAGATGACAAAATACCTGCTGTTGGTCGTCTTCATTCTCAAAAAGTACATGGGCAATTTCTTCTCTCTCACGGGAGGGTAATTCCCGACTTTCTTCATCTTCCTCATCTGAATCAAGTAGCTTCACCCTTGAATGCTTTTTCTGTGAATAAAATTATCAAAACTACATTAAAATATTATCATACATTTTCCTCATACGCTTATTTTGGGTAAATTAGGTTGCCTAATTTTTTGTTAGTAAGATATGCTGACAGGCAGGAGAATACCATTTGTAGTTCCCAAGACCAACATACCCTTCCCATTACAATTTTTATACATAGATACAAAGTACTCACCTTGTGCTTCACACAATTTAATGGTTGATTGCTCAGCTAGATTGGCCAGTAAATGACCTATGGCAAACCTGAAAAGAACCAACCTTATCCTTGTGCCCTGCACTAGGAGTGTTGGGAACTCTTCTACACTTTGTATCATTTTAAGAAGTGAATTTTAACTATGATCCTTGTTGCATTAATACGCAGTTGTCAAATCAAGGTCAAGGCACTTTTACACACTCGAGTATTGAATATAAACAAAGACATCAAGATAGGAAAATATGGTTTACCCTTTTCAGCTTCAGTCCAGTGTTTTCCTTGATTAGATCTAGATCTTCATCATCAAGTTCATCGTCATCCTCAAAGCTGTCTACAAAGAAAAAATATACAATTGTACTCTCTATCTGCAGCGTGTCAAAATCCTCAAGTGGCAATGAATTAAAGGTGGCCTGTTTAGCACTAAAGTGGCCCTGTTACTAGAGTATAGGGAGAAACTGGAATGAGCACTTAAAAATGACTGCTTACTGGTGAGAAAATCTTCTCTTCTGAGTAGTCAATCCTTCAACACGTCGAGTATAAAATTACACGAGGGGCAACGTTCAAGATCATGAAAACCAGTCTGTTTGCCACATATTAGCATGCACGCCCACTGGCAAGGGCAAAACTCCAAACTTGGCTTAACAAGGCGAAGTGGAACTGTGGTTTACGTCATTTTTTCTCGACTTGCCAGTCTGCAACCTGTCAACCTAAGGTTAACTGTGCCCTCGAAATACAAAATTGGATGACAAAACAGTTGGCCCCTGAGTGGCATGTTCTATCGATATCGGCAAATTCTAACTGCAATATGATGTTCGCCTCAGTAGTTTATTTTTTTCGTTACAAAGACTGGATATGAATGCGATATGTACTACTATCACTATTCCAGAGTGGCAGACAAAGAGGTCAGGGATAGACTGTGGCAAAAGCGGGATCTTTTTATGGAAACAAGGGGTAAGTTCATCTCTGAAGAGCTACGAAGTACCTCTTCTGGCTCTTTTACGGCTTCGAGATGGGTCATCGTCGTCTTCGTCAACTTCCTCTGGCTCGTCGTTGATGATATCATTCACTCCATCATCGTCGTCGTCCTCATCATCCTCTTCTTCGTCATCTTCCTTCTTTTCTAAGTCGACTTCATCTGCAGATTCCTCTGCTTCACTATCGAAGAAATCAGACATAGCCGAGGTTGTATTGGACAAAAATCCTTAACGGGAACCCGACATTGATGGAATTATGGTAAAGTCATTCTAGATTTAAATGGCGAGCAGAGATAGTCAAGATGGCGGAGATTTCGACGCGCAAGCGCAGTACACGACCTGCTTTCGTGGAAAGGAAAATGGGTCAAAACTAGATCATAGCCTTCAAAGTGAGTTACATCCAATGAGATATAAGAAAAGCTAGAGGGTCAACTCGAGGCCTCTCGCATGTTGAAACGTGAAGCAATCGAAACGACGTCCAAAACT
>JANTCA010004551.1:0-10170 GCA_024741275.1 Chironex yamaguchii
CGCAATCTAAAAGGACTCCTACACCTCCAAGTGCCCCTGCAACCGACTCAATTCATGTTAAAACGTAAGCCAAAGGAAACACCTTAATACTCACTATCTGATCCTCAGTCTACTGTGCCAGAAAGAATGAAGAGATATCGACCAGCTCAAACTCCGGTTAAGGCAAAGTTGGACAGTGCAAAAACATCAAAAATACTGGCAGATTATCCGATTGACTGCGCATGTTTAAACATAATTGTCTTTAAAACTCTGTTTATAGGCGGAGATCCATAAATAATTGTTGGAAACCGTGATTACATGTTGTTTTGGAGTTGTCAGTAAACAGTGATTAAGAGTCCAGCTAAGTTGTTAATTGAGAGCCGAACTACAAACGCTTCTTCCAAAACTTCAACTTTGACTCAATGAAAAAAATATTCCTCGTCAAAACATTAAAAGACGCAAACGTTTACCACAGATGTTTTGAAATATAATTACGTAATCACTGTCCAGCATGAATGCACCAAAACAGACGTCATCGCACATATTCTCCATGTGTTGGCGTGCGTAAGGCTTAAGTTTGAGACAACAAAACAGAGCAAGAAAGAGAGAGGGGAAAATAACGTGATTGAAAGAAGGAGAGTGAAAGAAAAAGAGAGGAAGTGAAAAAGGGGGAGAGTGGAACGAAGAGAGAAAAAGAGAGGCACAGAGAAGCAACGAGAGATAACGAACGAAAGAGATAGAAAAGGGCAAGAGAGAAAGAAAAAGAGAGGAGAAAGAGGGGAAGAGATAGAGAAAGTGGGGAAGACGTAGAGAAAGAGCGACAGAAAGAGCGACAAAGAGAGAGAGAAAGAAAGAAAGAGAGAGAGAGAGAGAAAGAAAGAATGAAAGAAAGAAAGAGAGAGTTGAGTTAGATGGAAAGAGAGAAAGGCAGTCTGACAATGATGGGAGAGTGAGAGGAAAAAGAAAGAAAGAATTTTAAAAAAAAAGGGTGCTGACAGGAGAACGAAAAAGAGAGAGAGGAGGAAGAGATAGAATGTAAGAGACGAAGATAAAGAACAGATAGCCCGACGGACGGACATGCACACAGCGAGAGAGGATGGGAGAATAGGGAAACTGAGTAAAGAATGAGTGAGTCTGAATGTATAAAATAAACTGACTATTTCAGTTTCTTACCGTTTGTGTCATCTTTGTACATTAAACCTATGCCAGATCCTGAGGGTGATTCCTTTCTGTCTTCATTTTGATTTTTGTGTTTGCTTGTTATCCTTTTAAAGAGCCTGTACATCCCAGAGTTAAACCTGCAGCAAAAAAAAAGAAGTGAAAAACAGGGGAAAAAATCAGTTATAAAGAACTGCATTAACTTAATTTTCCTACAAGATTATCGATATTGTTCGATGGCATATAGAACATCTGACGCTTCTTCATCCGTTTAGAGGTCACATTTCTATTCCAGTTTATAAACCATCGTTCGATTTCATGCCTTATCTTAAGTCTAAGCTTGAACTATGAAATCCATTTGATAATGCTGTGAGGATTCGTTGGCCTAAAGAATATTTTGTCCAATTTGTGCAACAATAAGAATACCCCACAGTCTTACATCACATTTTCCTCTGTTAGAATGTATGAGAAATATGAAATAACAAATTCTAAATCAGTCCCGTCATACTTCCGTGATCACAAAATCAAGAATAAAAATTGTCAACGACCTTGGACTGCTTTTGTCATAAAATGCACGGCAAAGTTTTTAAATTCCCATGATTTTCCTACATACGCTAGCCAAATCTTCAGCCAAAACATCTTCGAAACATAAAACATTTTCCACAAAACAAATGAAAAAGTTAAAAACTGTCTTAAGTAAAACTGACATCCATAAAGCTAGACACTGATGACACATGATGAGACTGATGTCACTGACCACACAGATTCGTCAGAATAAAGTAACAGAAAACATAGCAGAATTGGTAGTGTAAGGTAGTATCGAAAATGGACCAGTAAGAAAGCAACGAACCGAGTATTGGGTATGAAAAGACAAAGAGAGAAAGTAGAAAGGAATTAAAGAGCAAGAAAGACAAGATAACCGCTAAATAAAACTAGTGGAACAACAAAAGGGGAACCACAAATTCCTTCTGTCGACACAAGCTAGGTTTATGCTCCCGAATATACACCGCCTCCAAAACACCAAGATGAAATTTTGACTTCGCATCAGCAACCACCGAAATAAAGTCTATACAGCTCGGCGCAGGATGGGCCATTTAGAAGATGCTGTCCTATAGAAGAGTCACATTTCTTAGTCATAGGGCAAGATTTACAAAGTCGCAGGGGTTGCTGACGAACGCTGGTGGAACCTGTGCGAATGTGTCTTGGTATCTGCTGCTTGATTCAGTCAGTCAATCTATCTTCGGCAAGTGCGGCCTACGTAACTGGTTTCACACCGGCACGAAAATACATAAACTATCATACTTTTGTATGTGGTACGCAGCTCATGTTGTTGAGTTGATTGCCAAATCTTGCATGTACCATACACCAAATGCAGACTTACGGCAGCAAAACACCTCTCAACACTCTTCTTTAATTTGGTTTTCAAAACGTAAGGAAAGGTTGCCCATCCAGGAAAGTTTCAGACAAACCAGGCAAAAATTGCCGTGATCAAACCATTTCGACCAGATTTTCTGCATGGCAACAAATTTAAGATGGGTTTGAAACAAGCCAATCAATTGTTCTCAAGTCCCAAAAAAACTACAACCCTTAATAATGATAACTGTTGAATTTATGAAATTTTTACATTCAGTGTTGGATAATACAACTGTTTTGCTCCTTACGTTAATGGTTAATCAACTATAATCAACATTATAAGAGACGAGGTCATAGAACACTTTTTCGGAGGAAATACATTCTCAAAGTATCCAACAGCGATTTAAAACACCTTTTAAAAACAACTAGTTGTAAAAAAATATTATCAGCGTGTAGATTTGTCAATATTGCGGGTATTGACACTATTCCTTACTGTGCTAAAATAAACAGAGCCATGCTACACATTCTTTTAAGCTTATAAAGGCACATTGAATACAAAAGAGCGCGGTAGCCTTTAATCAGTCCGGTGATGGGAATGTGATAGCAACCGAGCAGGAGACTGCACACAAGAACCGATTATGGATATATTCATCATAAACTACTGATCTAGTTGTCACAACACGCCGTTGCGACACATACGTTTTAGCATAAACTGCCCAACCAAAACACACATGCAAAGGGATGAATTATCACACTTTACCGAAGTGTTCCCTCTTGTAGTTGGTCAGCTTCAAGGAAAATATTAAATCAGATACGAAATTTTAACTTTGGAGACGAAAACGATTCATCCACACATTTTGGACGTTCAGAGTTGTGCGTCGAAGTTAAAAGTATGATGCCTCGACTACTGTCCATATGCAGATGAATTTTGCAAAACGGAAGTGCCGTGATGGCGAGTGACATGTTTCGCAATCGAGACGTGTGGTTTTTAGTTTGATTTTTTCCAAATGTTTCGACAGGGAAGAACACTCGTGTAGCTGGTATAACCAATTTTAATCAATTAACAAATTCAGCTGGTTCAATCTGACACCGACAAGTCCAAATGGACCATAACATTGTTGCGGTTTATTTTACATTGCGATAAATTAGTAGTGGAATGGGTACAAGCTATTCCATTTGTTCTCCGTGCAAGGCAAAATCGAAACAGACAACCTCGAATTCGGTTCATGGAAGAATAGAAAATGTCGTGTCGATTAAGTACTAAATTTTTCAATATTAAATGCTTGCGGGCAACGGCAAATCTTCCGTTTGTGGATTTGCAGTCGAAGTAAGTACTACTGATCAGTAATAATAAAATGTTACCAGTAATCTAACATGAGTAACATGGGTAGGCTTTTGTATTACTGTGTCAAGTGCCTGCATACGGGAAAGACAAAAACCAACCCAAAGAAATTAAACAACGAAACAACTTCTTCGCATAACATGTCATGGCGCTTGCCATCTCCGGATCCCTAGCCCATGGTCCATAGGGCTGCGCAAGTACTTGCAGACGGCAGCTGGCCCGCTGGTAGCACCCTATGTTTAATTTCCAACGCCTTAGCTGTCGACAGCGATGAGTGCTAAGCAAGGAAACATTATGTGTTACTTTTAAAGATCTTTCGTATGACCTAGTTGCCGAGTACAGCCCACAAACGTCCCGTGTGCAAAGCGAACACTACTCCATCAAGTCATGTTCCCAGGAAACTGTGTAATCAGGAAAATATCAATTCAGTTTCTGCTTCTTATAGAGCATGACTTTTAATACCTTTCAAAATGCATAGCAGACAAATAATACACTTACTTCATAATTAAACAATATCCCACATACATCACTAGCATAATCACACTTTCATACCTACAAGACAAACGAAAGACAACTGAAAGTTACATTGGAGAAGACCATATTCTGAAGCCAGAAAAGGGAAGGTGGTCGGTGACTATGATACGAGGTTAATGACTCTAAAATGCAAGTTGGGGTTCACGTTACGAGGTTGACTACAGTGGTGAGAGATTGGTGGTCATGTTACGAGGTTGCTGACAGTGGTATGTGGTTGGTTGTTACGTTAAAGAGCCTGCTGACTGTGGCATACCGTCGGTGACCATGAGAAGACGTCGTTGTGTGGTATTTTTTGCGTTCCCTGCAGGCACCTTTGTTGAAAATTGACTGCTTTCCACGTAATCTAAGGCATGAAACAGCACTGTACGGTGCACTTACCAAGTGACAAATCCATCATAAATTGTCTACAAAGAAAACCAGTAAGAGATTTATTAAAATTTCCAAGTGGCAGTAATGGTATTATCAGTACGTTCAACCAAAAATTTGGACAGACAATGGACCTAATCAAGGTGTTTTACCAGTGCACCCATAATGCAACGTCCCAGGCTTTGATTTGCCTCAAGAAAAACTCAGTGTCAATAACAATACCATATTGTATCTTGTAAGCGGCCCCGCTTAAGTATCCAGTTAAAAGGATTAAAAATCAAATGATCCCCCGGGAGCTTAGTTGACGCATTACGGTATGCAGAGCAACATGTATTGGACGCCAAATGTTACAGAAGATGACGAAGAAGAAGCATAGACTATATATCGAGTAATATACTACCAAAAAGACCCTGAAAGCTTTTAAACACAACAACTGACTCTGTCGGGCTCTGCCTCAAAACTGACAAGAACTCTTAACCTTGCACACAGAAGCCATGCATCCGTGAAGAGGTTAGTCCACATTTCTTCCATCCTGACAAAAAACTGTTAGCCAAAAGGTGAATTTTTCACACGAATAAGCCATCTATGGAATTTTTTTGGCTTAAACCATCAAAATCACGCTAAAAACAACAACACGGTCGATCGAACCAATAACTATCTTTCATTAAAGCCGTCTTGGTTCTTAGCCAAGCTCAAGGGGTTTTAAATAAGCTGGAAAAAACTCTTTAAAAGCCTTCTTTACCTTCTCTTAATGACTGTATAGGAAAAAGGCAATATAGTTGACCTAGCTACAATACAATAAGTACTCCAGTGAAGAGAGATAATGATCACCAGGTGTGTCTCTTTAAGTAAAGCAATTCGCCGATGTCAAGTTAATGCCAGCTAAATATTTCTGTTAATTTTCATTACAAAATTTTATTAAAACTGGGAAGGTCGTTTAAGTAGGTTGAAGAAATACAGACAGTCCGGCAGGCGGTCAGACGAAGTGGCAAGCAGACGGACAGATAGACAGGCAGATAGGCGGAAAGGTAGACAGGTAGACGGACAGGCAGCTAAATGCACTGGCAGGTACACGGACTGAAAGGTAGACGGGCAAATAGGAAAACCGACATGCAGGTAGAAGGAAAGGCAGGAAAACCGACATGGAGGTAGACGGATCGACAGGTAAAAAAACGGACTAACAATAAATTTAACTAACGAGGCTATTGTAAAATAGGCCATACCCCTATGAGCGTGGCAATTGATAGGCTATAGTAACACGAGTCTCGCATCAAAGGCCATCTAGTAAGCGTGATTATCTGGAATGAGAAAAAAATATCTATTTTAACCATTGTGTGAACAACAATAATTAAATTGGAATAAAAAAGACAACAGCACACAGCAGGCGTGTCCATCACTTTGTGACCCAAGTGAATAAAACAGCAAGTGTTATGCTGTGCACTGTGTGTACCACGCCAAAAAACCAGCTCATACAAATGTCGAACCTCCCACGCAAAATAATCTGATATCATATCAATTGTCGCACCAATATGAAGTCAGGCATGTCCATATTCCAAACGACGGATGGCAGGATGAGCCACGTAGGTTAATTCGTCTTGAGATGGGCAACACATGAGTAGTCGTCCAACCTTGAAAAACATTCAGTGCAAATCTAACATAATCATACTATCAGCCAACATTTCTGTGTTTTATCACAGAATTCAGGAGTTGGCTTGCAAAAATGACTTCAAGGTTATCCTCCACTGGCAAAAGGTGTTGATTTCTTCCTTGATCTGTTCAGTTGGTTGAGATGTCTTCCCTTTGTTTTTACTGCACAATGATTGGATAAAACATATTCAAACAAAGTTTTGGCAGTTCCAAAGTTCTGAACTTAGTCATGAGACTCCTGGGGAGTCAGGATCCTGGCGATCAGGAGAGAATCAAAGCATGAACATTATTATGGTATCTCTAATAACACTGGGGACAAGCAGGAGCCCAAAGAAACATTATGAGTGATTTCGTTGTCGCTTTCCCAAAAGCTGTACGACCTATATCATCAATGATAAAGTGACAACGTTGCGTCCTAAGAATGAAATAAAGAAATAATTTCGACTTCATGTGTTACTGCTTTCGGAGTAATTACCCGTTTATTTCACCAGTACATGCCAACGGTGGAATTGAAATGAGGAAACACTTACAGGACATAAAATTAATGGACCGATTTTTTTTGTCTTTCAGATTTTCACGTGCTTCAAACACAAAGAATGCTCTTTTCTTCAAGACATGATCAAATGAGTATAAACCCAAAAAACATACCTCAAAGGTCTTAAATTCTTGATATTTTAGTTCTTTGCTAATGAGCTGCGAACTTCCACTAAATATTTTGTAAAATATTCGCCTCTTTGGCTTCAAAGATATTTTCATTTGGCTGTACATAAACGGTTTTTCTTGATAAAAACATCCTTCAACAAACTGCAGGTCATTATAAACACAGATGTACTGTCCATGAGATGTCCTTGCTACAAGTGAAGATGTCACTCATAATGTTTATGATTCAAACTTCGAATACGAGGATGTTTTACTTCTAAATATAACAATCATTTCTCTATAACACGATTCGTTCCAATCTTTTTCGAAACAGAGATTCTCATGCTCATTAAGGTGTAATAGTATAGTGTAATAGAGTTATGACAACACTGACCTGTCCTGAGAAAAGTCCACAGATAGCCAGAATAACAAGAATATTAAAAACTGCTGAACCGACAATTGTGCCAACACCAACATCGCCATGTGCAATGAATACACCTATCATGAGATTGTAGAAGATCAGGTTGAAACGAAGAACTAAGCCGCAAAAATCAATATATAACTATCATTACATGCCTTTAAACGTATCTTAAAAGCGATACGTTTTCTATTCAAAGACCGATAGCAAACACTGTAAATCAAAATACGACATCAGACATACAAATAAACACGTATTCATAACATACACCACACACACGTAACCACTAAGGCAAAGTAAATATATAACAGTACGTCAGTAAGCATGTTTGCACGTACACACACAATATCTCTCACCCCCACACACAATCACGCATACACATAGATAAACCAAGCCCCAAATACACCTACATAAACGTACCCTGAACATTACATCTACACAGAAACATACACCAGGCCAACAAAAATGGCAATACACACATTGCCTAAACATCTACTTTTTCACACAGTGGATCGATTAAAGACTCAATTTCCCCTGGCGTCTGCTTATCTGATACCAGATCCTTACATGAAAAAATGAGCAGGTACAATATGAACAATTTCTACCCTAAACATTATCATCTTAATCTCGTGAACACCAAGTCGCCTCGCCAAGTGTTTTCTATTGACAAGGACTAAGTACATAGTCATTTCAGGTATGACACAAGGCTTAAAAATGAGCTCAAAAGTATGCTGACATAGTTCGCCAACAAAATATCGCATCTACAGCAAAACTGGATTTAGATGTAAGCCACATACGATAAGTTTTTAATGTGAAAAAAACCAATTACCAATAATTGACGTGAAGAGTTCAGGAGCAGAACTTCCAGCTGCCATAAATGTAGCACCTGCTACATCATCAGACATATCAAGACGCTAAAATAAGAGAGACCATACAGCAGATTACATACGCAAGTAACTTTACATATATATACATATATCTCGAAATTCACGAAACAAGCTTGTAGAAGCAAAATCGGAGCTTTGATTTGTTTTTCCATCTATTGAATTGTATTACGCTCTGCACATTTATGTATTGAGCACTGTTTTTGAGGAATTATCAAAACACGGACTTATATATATATATACACCTGTTCACGTGTTTGCGTGTTGATTCGTCCGTGTTTGCGTAGAGCGCAATATATATATTGAGAAAATCAATCTACAATTTTCATGACCATTTTGTTGGTTTATACTCATATATTTACATATAAACATATATATACACACATACACACACTATTGTCCAATCAAAGTCAATAAAAATGGTTCTCATCCAAATTATTGTTTCCCAATTCTCAGTAACCCCGTCCTAAGTCCCCTTATCCAATCACAACTTGTTATTTTATTTATTTTATCACATTGAACTAACCACATTCCCTTCCGTTGCCCGCTGCGCAAAGCAGGATGGGAGGAGATATAAAATAAATACTAGAATAATACGATACAAAAGTTGAAAATCGACAGACCATAATGGTACACTCCGTGACCAAAAAGGTAAAAAAATAATCCGTTGCAGTCCCGTTTACCAAAAAGTGGAACAACCAATCAGTATACCTCGCTTCAGAGTACCCTTGGAAGCAACAACTAATTTTCATATAAATATTTTCCAACGTCGCAATAAACTGCAAAAACTACCGGCAAGCGGAAATGATTTAATTTTCTTAAGCTTTCATCAATATAGCTTGATATGGCTACTGCATAATCAAAATATTACTGTCTTCTTTCGTATCACTGATGGTTGGCCAAATTAGGAAAATCAATAAAAAAATAAAAATCATATAAACTCGGTTTTAAAATCATGCAAACTCGGTTTTGAAATCATGCAAACTCGCTTTTGAAATTAATGGTGTCAAAGTTTTATGAGTGTGCGCACACTATATGACACCTAAAATGAACTTGACTCCTGAAATCCGTTTGTATTAATTCAATTCCCTTACTTTTATCAAGTGTACATAAAAATCAGTTCGAGTTTTGTAACTATCAATCCAAGGTCAGCCTTAGAAATTCGCGCCCCATGTCGAGCAAACTTTTCTAAGCCTGTTCAAGCGTTGGCGTAACTCTTCCATAGCTCATTTCAACCAACAAATCCATGAAAAAGCAAAAGTTTAATATTCCTAAAGTTAAACTAAGGGCTTCCATAAATCTTAAAATCAGCTAACTAGCTTAACAACTGCTGGAAGCAATCATATTTCTATGCCAACAACAGTTGTTTCAAAGGGATTTTTAATTCGTACTAGCAGAATCAATTTCTTCATAAGTGTTTTGTTAAATCTGGATTCGTGTTCTGCTATACACGCGCAGATGCCTTCACCAACAATTTATTTTCGGACTACAAACGACTTTTTTTCTTTTCACGTGATGGTACTTGATTATCAACGGACAGTTACAAAAAATGGAAAACAACAGTGTAGAACCAACTCCCCTACGATGATCAGTTTTCTGGACAATTTGCACTAGCATAACAAATAATTTCCACGAAAAACAGCCCGCGTCGGCTGGTACTCGTTTTCTTTTCCAACTATAGTCAAATATTAATTCATATACGCAAATACAGTTGAAAATCGCCTTGAAAGTTGGCGACATCGCTAAAAACTAAAAGCTTTAATAGTTTGACATATATATATACTTTCCTTTCTGACGTTTCATACTCTGAAGAGTGTCAGACGAAAAAAGCTTTTAGTTTTTAGCGCAAT
>JANTCA010004552.1:0-10170 GCA_024741275.1 Chironex yamaguchii
CAAAATGTGTCCAGCAGCCATTTTCAATTTTTTAAATTTTCAGGCAATGGTTCACAAAAATTGTGAGACTATGTTGTTGTGCGAATTGAAGAAGAAGATGAAGGTAAATGATGACTTCAAAACAACATTGCTTTGTCGGGGGGGAAGGGTATGAAAATTATTGTCCTTTTATTGAAATATAGAAGGGCTTTCTCAGGAATCGGCGAAAAATTGTGTCAGTGGTAAGGATTCTCAATATATTTTGCGAACGATTGTAGGTGCATGTACTGGCAATGAGACAATGACATATCAATTTCCATCCTCCTCTCCTAGAGGAAGCCTCACTTCCTCCCCTTTATAATTCTGCAAAATGTCCAGAACCTTCGGCATCAGCTTCTTCATTTTGTGAAACTGCATCGTCTTGAGGGCAATACCCTTTTTGGTGGGGCTTCCATTGTACATGTATGTGATTGCAAAGAGAAAATTCCATTTTTCTCTTTGCAATCACATACATGTACAAGAACTTTTCCTTCATATGTAGTCACCAACACATGTTGTTGCTTCTTTTTGTTTAACACAAATAAATCATTTTTCCCCATAGTGTGTCTGCTTTTACCTCTCTCTCGTGTATCTCTGCTGACAGATGTTGATTTTATATAGCTGAGTCCAACCCGTTCGATGTCATTTTATGCAGTTAAGATGCTTATGTATGCATGTCTTTGTCATCCTGCGTCAATGTGTTTTATCTTAGAACAAAAAAGCTGAATCGTCCAAAACTCTGTAAAGAAATGCAATTGACGTATGTGGGAGTGTGCAACATTTACCTCCCTGCTTAATGACATCATTTAGCATTAAAGTATGTTGACATACGTGTAATGACATCATCTTACATGGCATAATCTTTTGTATTGGACCATTCAACTGACATGCGCATAATTTTTGGAAGGAAAGCCATTGATGTATGTGCAACATCTAAATCTCTACTTAATGACATCATCAGACGTACATCAATCGTCATCCGATGTTAATTAACTGCTGAATCACGTCTATTTTTTTTGTAAAATAAATCGATGAATAAATGCCAAGGGAAGACTACATACCACCCACACCACCTTTTATGCTGTGAATATGAGGATGTATCTTTTTATAGGGTGGAGATATTCACTCTTCTTTTTAGTAAATGCAATGGTGGAGTTTATCTGTAAAGAGTATGGGGAAAGATATGTAACTGCACACAGCCTCACGCGTCATCAAAGAAGGTATAGTCATAAAATAACTTATTGGTGTTGCTTGTGTGGAAAAGGATTGGGACTCGACTGTCTACATTACCATGAAGCATTACACTGTAAACGAGCTGCTTATGCATTGGTGAAGGAAGATGCGAATCAGGCAGACATGCTATCAGTGGAGAGGAAGGAAGTTGCAGCTTGCTCTGCCACTTACTTTAAGGATGAAGAGAAAATAGTAGAGGCACAATCATGTGCGGATCACCGGGATCATGCAATACAAACTGGAGAAGATGTCGAATTATCCATTTCTCCCCATGTTATGGTTGGTGCAGGCATGGCGGGGGAGACATTCGATCCCATCCAAGTTGGAGATGCCTTTGAAGAACGTGCCGCAGGATATCGTTATTATTTCCCATTACATCAAGATCCTATTCAAACACTTAAAGATGTTATTGGTCAACTTGAGGCTTTTTATCGAGGAAATTAAATTGTAGGGAAGGGATTAAATGGTATATCTCCATTGTGGTTAGTTTCTACAAAGGACGAGATGCAGATATTGCAACAGATCCGCCTGTAGCTTTCAGATCTCCATTGTTTCAAGCATATACAGCAGACACACTTTCAAGGGATTTAAACAAAACCCTTCATCAATTACATAGTGAAATAGATGATTTACAGTGTAATGGTCCGGCTGGATACTACAAAGGGTATATCATCTCGACCTTGGAATCGTGAGAGTAACCCCCTTGCACGGATTCTCTTACTTCCCACTACCACCAGCTCTATTGAAAAAGAGAGAGAACATCAAGAATGATGATGATGATAAGTGCTTTGTCTGGAAAGTTCTGGCAGTCCTTCATCCATCTACAGATAGAAAACACGCCAGTCATCTTTATAACTACAGACAATATGAGGATGAACTTAATACTTAGGGGCTTGAGTTTCCTGTTCTGCTAAAGGATGTGCTAAAGTTTGAAAAGATGAACCCGTCTGTTTGCATCAGACAATACGAGGATGACAATGTATTCCCTCTTTATGTTACTAAAGAACGTCAATGACAGCACCATGTGAACTTACTTCTCCTGTTGAAGGATGATAAAAGACACTACTGTCTGATACAAAATATGTCCCATCTCCTTACTGCACAACCAGCAAACCATAATGGGGAGGGACAGTTTTGCTAGTACTGTCTCCATGGTTTTATAAGCAGTAGGGCTCTGAACAATCATCTACCCATATGTACTTTGTATGGACTTCCAAAGGTGCGGATGCCTACAGAATAGAATTCAACTTTACATTTTACCAGAATACAAAACCAGCTAAAGTGTCTTTTTACCATCTATGCGGATTTTGAGTGTTTGCTCCGTCCAATTGCAACCTGTGGTAAGCCATCTACATCTTCTTCTACTGAGCCTATACTAGAGCATAAACACTGCAGCTACTGCTTCTGGTCTCCGAGTGGGATAATTTCAGATCCCTACCAACAATTTACCGTGGTTCTAACGCATCTCTACATTTCTTGGATGCTATGAGTTAGCTCTATGGAGACATATGTAATGTTTTAAACCACCCAATCCCCATGACAATGACGGACGAGGATATGTAAAACTTCACTGCTCCTGAGCACAGTCACATATGTGAGAAACCCTTGGATGGAGGAAAGGTCTTGGACCACTGTCACTTATCAGATCAATACTGTGGTGCAGCTCACAATAGATGCAACCTAAATTATAAAATAGATACAGAAAAGCTGAAATTACTAGTCTTTTTCCACAACCTGCATGGCTATGACTACTACTATGTACCTATCTCCCTCGGCATGGAAAGATTACTTGTTTAGCTAATAACACGGAAAAATACATAAGTTTTGACATTGGTGGGCTTTGATTTTTAGACTCTGTTCAGTTCATGCCTGCTTCTCTTGATACTCTTACAAATAACCTGGATCGGACTTGCCTTTTTCACACAGCAAGGTGGACCAGCAAGCATAACCTGCAACTCCTTCTAAGTAAAGGTGTCTATGCATAGGAAACTCATCTGCCCCCTAAAGAGGCCTTCTACAGTATGCTTTTGCGATCTCATATATCTGATGAGGATTTGGATTGACAACTCCTGGTGCTTATCATGACCTATATCTGCAAACCAAAGTGCTTCTACTGGCACACGTGTTTGAGAACTTTAGACTTAGCTGTCTGGATCACTATCACCTTGACCCTGCTCACAATTACACAAGTCCCGGACTTGCATAGCAAGCTGGTCTTCTACATACCGACATAGAGCTGGATCTTTTCATGGGCATTGATATGCACATTTTCATTGAACGTGGAATATTCGGTGGGGTGTCTGTGATTGCTCACTGATATGCGAAAGAAAATAACACCTACCTTCAAGATTATGACCCTAGTCAACAACCCAGTTACCTGATTTACCTCAGTGCTAACAACTTGTTAGGGTGGGCCATGATGCAACCATTGCTGAAAGGGGACTTTATGCTGCTGTCCGATGAGAAAACCCAAGATTTTTACATTGAAGACCTAGATGAGGAGGGTGAAGTAGGTTATATCCTAGAAGAAGACCTAAATTATCCTCCACAATACCATGATGACCATTGTGACTATCCATTGGCTCCCGAGTCTATGAACATAACTCTCAATCGGCTATATCCATATCAAAGGAGGCTCAGTCGGCATTTACAATTACAGCCTCCAATGAGGAACACTAAGCCAACTCCAAATCTTTTTGCAAAAAAGAACTATCTTCTGCACTACGGCACCTTGAAGTACTACCTACATCATGGTCTCAGGCTCCAGAAAATACATAAAGTGTTATGTTTCCATCAAGCACCATGGTTGAAACCCTATATAGATTACAACACCCAAATAAGAGCACAGGCAGCAACTCTTTTGAAAAGGACTTCTTCAGACTGACGAACAATTCAATATTCAGAAAGACAATGGAAAACTTAAGGAAGCACAAACAAATCAAACTCGTGAAAAATGGACATTGCTTACAGAAGCTAGTTGCAAAACCAATTTTTAAGTTTAGCAAAATATTTACTCAATCTCTTGTTGCCGTAAATCTGCAAAAGACATCGCTCTTGTTGAACCAACCTATCTACCTCGGATTTTCAATCTTAGACCTTTCCAAATGTTAATGTATGACTCTCACCATCATGTCATCAAGAAGCTCTGTCCAGAGAGAGGATCTATTCTCTTATTCACAGGCACCAACTCATTATGCTACTCTATCAAGACTGATTATCTCTATGATGACGTCAAAGCTATGGAGGATCTTTTCGATTTTCCCAACTACCCGACTTTGCATACGCTTCATTTGACAGAAAACAAGAAAAAAATTAGGAAAATGAAAGACGAACAATCTGGAGAACCTATGGAAGAATTTGTTGAACTATGGGCAAAAACGTACTCTTTAAAGTCTGGAAAAAAAGAAAAAAAACGGCTACAGGAGTTCAGAGGTCGTTGCTTAAACAGTACAACACTGACGACGATTACAAAAACTGTCTTATTAACCAGTCCATGGAGAGACACAAAATGCTTTTAATAAGATCGAACTGCCACAGAGTACAGACACTGAATGTAACTAAAATGTCCCTCTACTCATTTGACGACAAGTGACATCTTTTAGAGGATGGGATTACATGTCTACCCCATGGACACTATTCTGCAAGGCCCTTGTAATTTACTCTGTTTTGTTCATGGCATCCCTCATCTTTTCTTTTGTAAAGTAGACTTAACAATCAAAAAATAAATCTGAAAAAGAAAATTACTTGACAGTAATTTCATCTTTTACCATCATACTATTTTCTCCACTCTCCCTTTCCTTTTATTCCTTTTCTTCATCCTTTTTTTCCCTTATCCTTATTTCTTTATTCTTAAGAGCTAAAGAGCAATTCTTCTTTGTGCTATCTCGGCTGGAGACCATCACCAATAGAAAACATCAACTATCTACTGCCTCTATGAAAGGGTAGAGGTCATTTTTAACAATGATTCAGGCCATTCACTTTTCAAACACGCTTTACTTACTTTAGTCTCAAACATCCCTTTAAGATGCTCGTCATTAATTTTTAAACACTACGTCTTTTCTTTGATTTTCACGTTGATTTTCACTACAATACCTCTCACTATGGACGTCTCCGTCCTTGCGTCACACCAACATCCCAGACGTGTCAATCACTCCTATGTTTAACACAACCCCCTTGTTCTTGAAACAATCAATCTTGCCTCTGATTGGTCACTCCACTTCTTTGGCCACTTCCGGGGGCTAGAACTCTCACTTTTCTCCCTACTAACGTTTCCTTGCATTTTTACAAGGGGGAGGTGACTCTTTTATTATTAACCTGAAAATGGAATTCTACAGAAAGTTCCCTCATGTATGAAAGTCATTTGAATGAAAAATACCTGTTCTGAGGACTATTCGGAATGGTTGCGGGTCTAAGGAGTAGTGATAGTTAGTATCTGGTACATAACTTAGCTTCTCCTACTCAAGTGCACACTCACCTACCCAAGGTAGACCTTGCTAAGCCCAGTAATCTGTGGAAAATTGGGTGTAATCCTCAGCGGGAAGCAGATGGGTGAACAGGCGAGAGACGGACGGCTGGCCGGGGTAGTACCCCAGTGCCCAACTAGGCAAAGGGTTAGACAGTTAACAGCATGGAAGTTCAGCGTGTTGTCTTATTCTGGCGGCGCAGGATTCCTGGTTAAGGACAACGGCGGGAGGAGTGGTCTGAGTTAGCAATGCCACTGTACTACCCACGGGACGAGGGCTTATCTTCCCTTGGAGAAGGGAGTCAGCCACCCTACTCCATTATCATGGCTAAGACATCATGATGCACAATAATCAGTACTCAAAAACCAACGATATAAATGGTTGTTAAGGCCATTAGGGTCGGGGAAACATGCCTGGTAGGCACAGCTGTCGGTCACGTTGACCGTCATCTAGCAACTGTGGTAGAAAATCAACAAAACATATGAACAATAAGAAACATCGAGACCATCGAATCGCTACTTAGAACGTGAGAACTCATGCAAGCAAGGAAAGCTTGAAAATGAGAAAGGGACAGGCTCAAACTCAATGTACTTGGCTTGTGTGAAGTTCCGTGGACAGGTGAAGGACAATTTATGAAAGGAGACATGACTGTGATCTACTCTGGTGGCAACCAACATCACCACAGAGTTGCTCTGATCCTCAACTAACAGTTCTCAAAATCTGTTCAGGCTACATGGCCACGTTCTGAACGTATGCTTCTGGTCAAACTGAAAGCTAGTTCATCCAACATCAATCTCACTTTGCATATACGTCTACAAGGAAATCTAACAAAGAGGAAATAGACAAGTTTTACAATGATCTGGAGGCGGCCTACAAAAAGTACAAGGCAAATAATGTCAATATTGTAATGGGTGACGTCAACGCCAAAGTTGGGTGTGAAACTAGCAGCAAAGCAGTTGGACCTTTGGCCTCGGGGAGAAGAACGAGGGAGAGGATCTGTTCATGCATTGGTGTGAGGCAAAGAGCTAGCTGTCATGAACAAATGGTTTGGAGTTAACTCTCGCTACCTGTACACTCGGATCATCCTGGGGGACTGAGTGTGCAACCAAATAGACTTCATGTTATTCAGCAAGAGATATCATTTTAAGTTTTTGGAAAAACCTGTTGCACTCCAGCTTTGTTTTAAAGATGGCAAAAGTGTCATAAACATAGAAAAAAAAAACATCTTCATCTTGAGATTCACATCACATCAAGTAAATCAAATGACGGTACACAGAAGAACAAATTGGCGAACTTAACAACATAGTCAGGATCAAAGGTATGCTGAGATCGGCTAAGATTTCTATATATTTTTACGAATTATGCTTGGTGAACTGGGTTGTTCCTAAATTTATTTCTTGTCGAATATCTAGATCTAAAGCCAGACACAGTTCTGCCATTGAACGGATAACGGATCCATGAAATTGACAAAACTAAGTTGTTTGATCAGGATTTACTACTTACATATAGGTCAAAATGGACAAAAATGAGATGATTTCTTTCAGTTATTGCCATGTTCCGTCTGTGCTGCTACATTTCTGAAATCGATCAGACAGAATTTCCACCAATCGATCATGAAAGAAATTCCACCATTTCTTTCATGATTAAAAAGTATTACGACCATACATTAGATAACTCCAAAAAACTTAAATTTGTCCAATAACACTTGTCTGAAGCAGACGAATTTGTTTTAGCCCATGGCCTAGATTTTTGCATACCTTCCCAAAATTTTTACAGGGAAGAACTTTTTGCTGAATTTGAATTTTTGTATGCCCAACTAACTAAACTCAAAGTATCCTTTGAAGATGATCTCAGTTCATTAAAAGCCCCATTAAGTGATTTGGCACATGCTTATTGCGGCACTCCAATGGACCCTTCGGACTTTTACATGCACAGAGAGCATTTTCAGGCAATAAACCCTTTCAGATGTAATAAAGATATTCTTATCACAAAAGCTGATAGAGGATCTGATCTTAGAGGTCGTAATTCTTCACAAAAATGACTTTATCAATTAAATGCTGGATGTATTCAATGACCATGAAAAATCTGAAAACCTAGGCAGTGTTGAGAACCATGACAATACCGCAAAAATTGAAGCTAAATTACAACGTAGGCTATTAGAGATTTCTAACAAAATTGTGTGATGTGTTTTAATTATGTTAATTTATGATCAGATTCGTCCCACAGGTTCTCACCCTCTACATTAGTATGATTTACCTAAAGCACATAAGAATAATACTCCACTTAGGCCTATTTCATCCATGATGGGTTCTGATCATCATAAATTGGCTACATGGCTTTCTAACTTTTTAGAACCAGTCTTAAAAATCTACAGCAAAATCTGTCTCAAAGATTCCTTCACATTTGCAAAATTTGTTCAAAATCTCAAAATCGATTCTTGTGAGGCGGTTATGTGTTCTTTTGACATAACCAGACTTTTCACTTATGTACCCCTTGATGAGGAAAAAAAAATTGCCATTGCTTTGTACAGGGGAAAAGTTGAATAGCCCTGCGTCCCAGAGGAGATTACTGTTGAGTTAATGCAATATGCCACTAAGGGTGTTGAACTCGGTTTTAACAATACTATGCAACGACAAAAGGACGGTGTGGTAATGGCTAGCCCCTTGGGTCCAACATTGGCAAATATTTTTGTCCGCTTTCCCCAGGAGTGTATTCTAAAAGAAAGCAACCAAAAGATGTCCGTTTATTTTTACTGTGATGATGACGTTTTTGCCATCCTTAAAACAGATCTCGAAAGCAACAGGTTTTTCCAAAAACGTAACCAGTTACATCCAGCTCTCAGATTTACGGTTCGAAAGGAACGAAACAGTTAATTACCTTTTCTTGATGTTTTGGTGAAAAAAACTGACACAAATTTGTTGACAGCAGTTTACCACTTTTGCATGTCAAACATTCGCTTGGATTCTTTTTGTCCAAAAGAAGGAAAATCAACCTCATCAGAACACTTGCCTATAGAGCACTTTGTATCCGTTCAAAATCTAAATTATGTTCGCATCTAAGGAAAATAAAATATATTCTCCTTGAAAGCGGGTATCCAGAAGATGTTGTTTCTACAATTCTTCGAGAAAAGATTTTCCAACCGAAAATTCTATGGCTGAGATTATATTGTTCCAAAGAGTAAAAAGTTAAATTAGATCGTATTCGGAAACTTTGTGAAAGGCACTGAATCTTTGACGAGAGAGTTTGAATGACTAAGGGCTTGCCGTGTTGAAAGGCATAGTATTTTAGAATAAATGCCAAGATTGCATTCAGGAGACGCTGGTTGAGTCGAAGATCAAGTGATAGTTGATCTCAACTTTGCTTGACTTCGCTAAGGCCATGCAGAGGTAAAGCGTATTTACATCTTTGCTCATTTTAGTATGGATCCAGCAGGGAATGCCTTCTAATCACATGGCATGCACAAAGAAGTAGAGCGGTTCATCTTAAGAGGCTGGGGGCATGTTTCCTTGAAATCTATTCCGGTTCAAACTGCGTGGATGATTATTACCCTTCAATATAGCAGAGTCTTTCAAACCGATGCTTTTTGTAAACAAGTACAATTCAAAGTTTTTCGCTTGACCGTACATGTTTATAGTGATCTTATTCATTCAATAAGAGATTATCTTGTTTATAAATGTGAGGAAATCAAACTGTCAACGATTGATAACTCCGGAAATGGTATAAATATTTTATGTTGCGAAAGTGATTTATCGGTAAACATAAATATCCTTACTCCAACCGAATTATTTACATTAAACGTATCTGCTGTATCCTTTACTTAAACATTAAACGTTTGCAATCCTAAATTTGTACAGCTTGTCTATTTTTGATAAGTTAAAACTATTTAGTCACGGTGACATACCTTCCGTTGTCATACAATTTTTCCGACTCATTGGGAGTCATTGTCTTGGGAAACGTCTCCAAACAAGTTGAGATTTCTCGATTTATGTGATAATTGCCGACACATATATTGCTATTTACTATGGTTCTCCCCCTCTCTATATGATACACTTAATTATAGGTAAATGCATTTTACAATGTAAATCAAAGTGCCAAGGCCATTTCGCATTAACAGGTGGTAAATATTTGTCCGTCAAGTCCTACGAAATCAAATTATGCTCCCTCAAGGCCTTTTCTTTTTAGATTTCTTAAGGAACGCCACAAAATAATCAATAAGTGAACTCTTAGGAGCAGGTTAAAATGGTAAACAGACAGTGTTGTGGTAAAGAACACGACATGTTACACCCACATAAACTACACAAAATTCTTTTTAAACATCATTGTCTGCTTTAAGCAATTAATACTCGTCGATACCGAATCTGATACGCTAGGATCCAATCCTTTTTCAACATCGTTTCCTGCTGGGATGATCCCAAAGAATACTCCCTAGTGATAGGCTCTATAAGACTTAATTCTT
>JANTCA010004553.1:0-10168 GCA_024741275.1 Chironex yamaguchii
AAGCCAACACTCAAACCTCCGTGCCATCACGGCACAAAGGTTTGGTGAAGGACATTCAAAGTCCTTGGTATCACAAATATATATATATATATATATATATATATATATAGATATATATATATTTGTGAGGAGTGGAGCATTACCACAGAAGCTGCACCAAGTGGAAGCCTACTGGTTTCGAATCCGCAGCCCTTAACTTCAAAACTCGAAACCCAAGCTGATGAGCCGATACAAAGTTTTAATAAAGGGCATTTCAAGCTCTTGGTTTCACAAGACAAAATGCAGTGGCTCAGGAAAAGCCTGTTAATTTCTTTTTTATTTTTACTCCATTTTTCGCATGAGGCTGTCATGAGTTAAAATACTTGTCATGACATATTTAATCAGTGGAAGTTTACTGCAGACGTAAAGTTTCAGACGGTTTTACAGACCACGGATCTTCTACGACTTTATCCCCCTACTCGACGCTAGTGGCGACGGGCAGCCAAGAAAATGATTAGCTTTGGAATTTCCAATACCCGTCTGCCAGATTTAAGGAAAACCGTTGAAAGATACAGACTGTTCACCGATTTTGTGCCTGTTTTCCATTGGCATAATAGTCCCCTTGACGGAAGTCCTGAACGAGTCTTTTCCAACTCTGTTGGGCAAGCACCACAGAAGAGCGTGTCGTGGCGGGGTGCCTGGGGGAGGCCGTAGTACCTCCATGTTTCTAAACCGATACAAATAAGCTACGTTTGCGTTGCGATTGGCAGATTGATTAGAATGTCTAATTACATATGGTTAATTATTCACTATACAAAATTGCAACCTGATAGCAACGATTAATTTGAGCTAACAGATCAGTTTAAACGAAGATTTTTATAGATGAAGCTAATTTTATCCTGTGTTAAAGTCTGCCCACTCAGTCAGAAGGAGGAGCAGGAAAGTCTCGCTTTTTAAACAGTCAACACCACAAGAATACAGATGGTCTTTGTTCCATGTATTGACATCATCGTTGAATTTCGCTTCAAACAACCCGCTGGAGTGTTAAGTTTTAGAGCAACACTCCTGATAATGGAAGACTTGCAAATCGTTTCTGTAATCAGAAACGTGCTATGGACATTTGGGATGGGGGTAGGGGTAGGGGGTAAGTGGAGTAGGGTAGGGTAGGGTTGAATGCTTCCTTCATCACAGGAAATATCAAATTTTAAACAAACAAGACTTAGGAAGGTGTCCTTTTGAAAATTTCTTCCTGCATCTTTAAAGAAATTACATAACAGCCTTGTACAAAATTTAATAAATATAAAGGTACTATAGATACTAAAATAAAGTTTCTCTAACGAAACTAAATCTAAGCCCACTTTCTTGATACTATAAGCTCAAATTCTCTATTTGCATCAAATTATTGGTCTTGAGAGACATTGATTTCCAGAATAAAGACCTGCAGACGTTTCTCGAAAAGAAATAGGGGGATTGCAGGAAACGTCCAACGAAAGTTTGTGGTTGCATAATTTGTGAGTCTTCCCTAAGAATTAGACATTCTGTAAATAAATCTCATTGGTGATGCCGACATTTCAGCTTTATACTCATAGCTTTCTTTAGTACGTGCAATTTTTGGTAAAAAGATAAAATCTTGTTTCTTTCAAAGACGTCTCGGAAAATTTAGAACATTTACTGGTCGGAGAGCCTCCGCTGGAAATAACAACTTGTAAGCGATGCCTTCCGTAGGAACAATTTAAAATGTTTGCTGATGTGAACATAGCTACAACTGGAGACCTACCATTGTCTATCGCACGATGACTTGAGACCTAGCTTGAGTCACAAAATGACGCAAATAGAGAGCTGTCAGTTCACATTTCATCAGCATTGTTAGTGTTATGTGTATCCATCAAAAATAGTCATATGAACAAATGCTAACGATGACACAGTAAACAAGAACACTTTTAATCATGATAATCTACAGATGCCTATTTCCATGATCTCTCTCCAAAAGTGATGCGTTATATTCAGGCTTTTACAAGTTAGTTATAAGGCTATAACTTGAATTATTTATTACCAGGTCTGAAATGGAGTAAAGATCAAAGGCTGTAGCATCATCGTTGTCATTCGCAATGATTGACATCGAAAAATGTGAGCGAGAAAAGTGAAATTTTAAACAACAATTTGCAACAAACTGCAGTATGCAACTGAGGATACTTTTTTTAATTTGCTACAACGTTAATATTGTCAAGGTAATTAATTATGTAGTATATTATTTCCACCAATGTAATCCTATTTCCTTTTGGTATTTTCATTGGACCACTCGATGTTATGTTATGTGGGAGTTGAATTGTGAATCGTTAGTAGACTGCTTGTGAACGGGATTCAGAATTCTATTCATTTTCAGGAAGTACATCCTATGCTCTTACCCAGTGGCGGTCTTAGGGGGCCACGGGAGCCGTGGCCCCAGGCCCCGCGCTTTTGGTAACCCAGATGAGACCCTGCACCTAAGATAAAATTTTCAAACAAGGGCCCCGCAGTACCTAAAACCGCCACTGCTCTTACCGAGTGTGAACGTGCACCTTCCATAGAAACTGAGTCTACAATAGTTAACAATAGAATAAACTTGGTGAACAAACAAGTAGTTAAATGATTCATGCATGAGCGTCCAAAAAGCGTCTTGATTAAAATTGTATAGTATTAGCAAAACTTTTCGCGGGCCCTTGTCGAGGCCGGATTCTCGGAAATTTTACTCCCGCTATTTTCCTCTCCACGGTATTGAGTACGATTGACGGATTTTGCATCGTTGTCGACGATTTGATTCTGCGCATCGCAGGTCCGAGGGACAACAACACGTGCGATGCAGCTCCGCCTGCAAGTGGCGTCTGCCTCGCTGCTCTGACAGCTTCTGCAGCCAGGCTCGGTCACACTGAGGGCGCCCGACATTCAATACCAAGCTGATTGGTCACCAATCATGTCTCCCAAGTTGGTATGGTCAACGCCAAATACTTTAATGTCCCGCTTGCACACGTAGGAAAATCTAGCTTTGGGCGACCCATGTTGCACACAAATCTCATCCACACCTAGTGAAATCCGTCATGGGATAGAAGGCGGTAATGATCAAGTCAGAAGCCTATTATTTCATTTATGCAAAATCTCACAACTCTAAAGCAGAAGCAAGCCTACTTTATATACATTATATACATTTTTACAAAGTTTGCTAACAAATACAAAACTTAGAAATTGTTTTAAGTAACAAGCTTTAACCAATAAAGGATCCTCACATTATGTACATTAAAACTGTAGCAATGTCGTCTGTTAAGGTCCGTTTCGATTAAAAATATTTTTTCGGAAAGGAAAATTTTCGTATAGCGCGTGAGTAGAAAGACATTTTGCCTGACGTATTCCTGGTCGACGAGAACGGCACCTTAGGAGAGTGTAAAGCAAGAGTAGAAATTGGCGGTTCATCGTCCAAATGTTGCTGTGCTTTTTTCTCATATATTTAAAGAGAAGAAAATTTGGTCGAGAGAGAAAGTTTTCCATTGGAAAATTTTTCCTTTCCGAAGAAACTTTTCTGGTGTGGAAACACTTACTGTCTTTGACAATTGTATATAATCAGTGTCAGGTGAATGCGTTGTAGATAAGTTAAAGCAATGTATAATTAGATACATACTCACGCACGTATACAGTTTTCTTCAGGTAATGAGTATTCTACAGTTCTATCATGGTATCAGTAAATATCCTGCGACCAAGCTGAATAGGTCACTCCATTTCTTACCTTGTAACCACACCTTGTGATTTACAGACAGTGTTGTCCTCACACTATATGCGACAAACGTGGAGATGGCTTGGAACTCAAATTCAAGCCCTTCAGATCCAAGGTCGAGTACTTTACCCACACGCAATCTCATCTAATATATCATACGAATAGGTAGCCACATAATCACTGAAGTAGACGAATGGAGGTCCAACAGTTCTATAAATTCTCAAATTGCTTTATGACCATAAAACAAATTCCCGTACATCAACACAGGGAAATTCTTGTAAAATTATACTTCAATTTGTACATTATGTAACAAATTCTAACATTTTGTGGCAAAATACAGCCAGTGGGAAGGCTTTTCGTAATACATACCTCAGTAGAGTTTAATGGTAATTCCTTTGATGACACAAAAACGCCACTCTCTTGCAATAATAGTTTGGTTACTTCATACCGTTGAAGAGACATCCAAGCTTTGTGTATGAAGATACACTTCTCCGATATTTGAACAGTGGCTTACAAAATGTTAGTGCCATGGGGCAACAAGGTTAACAAACAAGGTATCAAATTTGTAACTTTAAGGTCTCTTGGGATAAGGAAACGATACGTTTGCGAATTTTTGCCATGCACTATTTGTCACGAGACAGAATAATTTCTAGGTGAAGAGGAAAATTCGTTGTCTTTGTAATTACGTTAATGACAACCATGAATTTCCGACTATTTGAAGCTTAATTTCTGCTTCCTTGCATTCAACAGCTGTCTGCTTCTTTAGACGATGCATTAGGGGAAGACAAAACAGCTAGCATCCACTCTTCGAAAACGGACGAAATGCACAAGAAAGGTTCTGATAAGCCTTAATTTTTGCCAGGGAAGATTGACCATCTAAAATCTATATGAAAACAGAAAATCGTGAAGGAAAAAAATGAAGATACTGATTGCATTTCTGAAACTAGTTGAGACGAAATCGTTAGTTTGCAGACTGAGTCCAATGTTGCAAAGACCCTTGTAATAACTGATTTATCATTACTTGGAAAAGACCAATTTTGTAAATAAAACTCTGTCGAAGAGCGTATTCCTGCCTTAAACTAAACCAGACTTAGATGAGACGTTTAAACACTTACCATTGAACGCAAAATATATGTTTCAAAGTAAAAAACAAAGTAGTGGAAATCATTGTTAACGTGATCAAAAAAGCGGTAGCAAAAAGAGTGTGGGAGAACAAATATTGTGTTCATGATGTTTCGTTATTCTTCAGATATAAATACGAGGACGTCACTGGCTTGGGTGTGTGTTGTATGTACATGGCATTAATGTATGAAATTGTCCTTAGAATCTGAAGAATGCAAGACTATTCAACAAAAGCTGTGCTTCAAATTATGGTTAACACATTCAAAATATATCAAGAAGAAACAGTTTCCCAAGCATGCGATTGTCTTCAGCAATGTGTGGAGATTTTCATGGTGAAACGCTTTAACTGATAATACAATAGTCGATATCTTATGTAAATATTCAAAATTGCAAGGTACATGCCTGTGTTTCGAGTGCTTTCTTTGGGTGATATATCACGCATCACAGTGTCACAACATACCTTCAACATGCGAAACAGATTGTATGCAGCTGGAAGCGTATATCACCAACGTTGTTGCAAACTATATACATTCGTCAAAACTAGGCTCATGGAAGTGTGGCGTGCGTCTAGTTTGATATACATCAACAACGAAACAGTAGACTATTGGCATCCCAAAACAAAACTCCAGTAAAATCATACTAAAAAATTAACTCCAGGCTTGTGCATAACTGGCAAGGCAAGTAATGAAATGAAATTAACAGTTTAGCTTTATTTGCTTTCATACTGTGCTAAAGGGCTTTTGAAGCTACCAATGTACCCTTACTAACCTGTTTTGCTGATACTGAACTCTTACTTAAGGGTCCAATCTTATTAAATTCCTAAGGACCCGAGTGTCAGTTACGCCACTAATCTTTGGTTTATGGTTTACAACGAGATGGAGTAAAGTCCAGAAATGAATTACCCAGCAGCTAATAGAAGGAAGGAATGATCTTTTTTTCACAAACCTTTTACAAGCATGCAATGCCAGATTATGTGCAACTTAAGACAATCCTTCAATTTGCAAATTTATGGTGGCATTCGACAATATAGCGCAGTGATGTATTACAAAGAGACCTTTGTACCATTTGCATTTGTAGCATACAGGAGCCTATGTGGCATAGGTATACGTTCTGGTGAAATTGCATATGGTTGTTGTTAGTAACAAGGAACGGAATCCGTGATGAACGGTTTACCATTGGCGGCACTGCGAGGAGGACTTGTCCTGTCCAATGTTGGCCAGCTGCTGACTAAATAAATCGTGCGAATCCGAGAAAATGCTGGGAGGAGTACGATGTCACATAAAGGCATGAACAATTTCAAATAAAATTTGGAAGATAAGCTAAAAAAGCGCTACTTTGACTTTCCAAAGTGGGCCCTGCTTTGGGGGAAGGACGTGGCCCTGAAATGTCACCTGGTCTACTCGGCCTTCGCGGGCTGGCGCCGCTTCTTGGGTTTACTTTTTCCTTTTTTTCGCAATGTACCCTCAAGGGCATACCTGCTTGTCCTTAGGTTTGAGCGCTAAGCAGGCACAAAAATACCACAGTTGATAATTTTACGAGTTTTTTCTAAGACCCTCTCTGAGGCGGAAAAATAATAATAAAAAAAGGAAAAGAGGGATAGAAAGCAAGCTTAAAACAAGTGTTGTATTCCTCCCTTTTAAAAAGTTGTTGAAACTTTTGCAAAGTCAAAGACTGGTCTGTCCAGGCTCTATAAAATAGAGGTGAATTTGATAGGTCTCTCTCTGAATATTAACTTCGGTAGTGCGTAGACCAGAGATTAAAATATGGTCAAGTATAACACAGTATTATTTGTTTTAACTGAATAAGTACTTGTGGGTTACATCGTTGTTTAAGGTAATGTGTAAGTAAACATTTTACTTAATTGTTCGACTGTGAATTTGTTTAAGAGAAAACTAGGCGATCGACTTTCACCCTTAGGTGATTTTAGTGTGGGTGCAAAGTTTACATTTACGTTCGCCAACGTTAGCAAATAGTATTAAAGAGTTATAAAAACACTGTTGCTTTGAATGCAAATGGGATTGAACATTTTCGAAATTTTATCGATGTGCAAACTTTTTAAACCCAAACAAGGATAAGTAGAGTTGAAATCTAAGGTCCGACATCCAGTTGCGAACACTAAATCTTATTTGGTAATAAACCTTGTCTAGTGCAAATTAATGAACGCCAGTGAAAGAGAACAGGAATGAATTTTAGTAAGAAGGGAGCGTCGTAAAAGAGAATTTCAAAGTGAAAGGTCAATTTCGTATCACAAATCATACCCTTAACCTTGTGCTTAGAATTGACTGGGTCGGTCTCGTGGTTTTTTAGGTTTAACATTAAAGTGCCTATGATGGACAATGTTGTAGGCTATTGTGGTAAGCAACGAAAATACTTGTAAAACTATTCTTACTTACTGCATACTTGTGAAAATCCCGTTGACTACGTTTCTAGAAAGCAGGGGGGCGGAAACTCCTCCTTGCGGTAGACCTCCCTTGGGTATTATAAACATGTTTCATTATTGTTGTCGACTTTCAACATTACAAAAACGTACTGATTGCTTGAACTACCAATTGCGCATGCTAGCAGTATGGAGGGTGATCTCGTGTAATCGATAGGAGTAAACTCATGATCATGAAAGCCTGAACTTCAAACCTCACTGAAACTCAGATGCAAACGACGATAAAGGGATTATTCCCCAGGGTTATACAGCAACCATACCTTTCTGTTTACTACCGATTGTACGTCTTGTCAGTACAGTGTAATTTCCAACGTATTCATGTTTGTAGAGCGATATGACACTAAATAATTCTGGTACCAAGTTGCATCTTTAAATCGTGCCTGATCTCCCAGTATAATTCCAGCAAGAGACATAATTTGATACCCTGTATATTCCCCTTGATTATGCCCTCGAGTATATTAAAGGACATGAAAATCCTTTCGTGGTAAGGGTAATCTTCGGGCTCTTGCAACCTTCCTTATTAAGCTAAACATTTCAAGAACATTTAAACTCTGACGAAAGACATCACCCACATACCAAGATAGCGATTCCATGACACGACTGAAACTTGAGTGACTTACTGGCGACAAAAAGACCTCTGTTTACTTATAGCAAATGGTTTATCACCGAATTCATGAATCAGTTTGGTAGCTTGATTTAAAAAAGCAAATATTTGTCGATATTAATATGTAGTGAAAGTGGTCAAGCTCCCCTTGTGGTTTGCGACATATTTAACCTCAATTTTCGTAACGCCTGTAATGAGCAAACATGGCAATTCAGTCAACTATACTGTTAACTGTCAAATGGTACCCTTTCATCACCTTTGTACCATTTGTAGTGTATTCTCGTCGCCACGAAAGCATTTTTTTGTATCTGCATATGGCTCAAAGCGAAAATGGAACTCCAAGTCTGACGACGTCACATCTATAATACCAAATTTTACACCCGTAGCCCTCAGAATACAATCCAATACAAGTCGACAGGCTGCTGTCTATCGTCGCCAATGTTTCTGTTTTTGTAAAACATGCCCTTGCAATTGTTTGATCAGTGCCTCCAGCATATTTAGGAGATGCCTTAAAATAAGCTACATTTAAGTAGCCTTATCATGTATGCATGGGTTGAGAGATAACAGCGTCAGAAGAATTTAATAGATAAAAACTACTGTAATATAAAAGATGGAATATGAAATACGCAACTCTGTCGGATAATGGCACGCAGATAGGAGAGGAATTGAACTTTGATTTCTCCACGCCCCCCACCCCCAAAACGGTAACTTCGTTCTTTTGTCGATACCATGGGTAGCTACAGATTAATAAAGCGAGCATGTAAACTGGATGAGTCGCCGTAGCCTGTGCGAGTTCGAATCCGCGTCACTACAAACAAAATACTATTGGTGAGAGAAGGTGACGGGATTCAACTCCCATAAAGGGCACACTTCCTAGTACGTTCTCTAACCCAGTCATGGGAATCGGCTACTCTTAATGACGAATATGCTAAAGAATAGAAACAAGGGAACAAAATGGTCGACAACGTCTTAAGCAAAGTACAAGGCTAAGAGGAGGTCTTGTTCTTTGCTTGCTTAACTACAGTATTTAGGCAAACTCTTTTGGCTAAATACTGCAGTATAACAAAGCATGTTTAAAAAGTAAAATGTATGGGTTGAAAATTTTAAAGAATTTAAAATCCAACCGCTACTGTTTGACCTACAAGGTCTCTGAATTGGAACAGTCTTCCCAATTTTCATTTTAGATGTTGAATGTCTCCCTCTATAATCATTGAGATGGCAATATAGCAGTAAGAATCACTTTTGCACCAAAGGAATTAAGTTAAATGCTAAAAAATGATGCAATATGTATCTACGAATCTATTTGTAACCAGAAAACATGCGATGTGTTCCTTTCTTGAAGATGATGTTGTAAATGTCGATTCTTTTGAAGTGATGCATTCGGATATGGATGAAGCAACTTGTAAAACCAATGGAATCTATGTATTTGACGATCAAGAAGTTCTGATAGATATTTGCTAAAGAGATTTTGTAACCTGCTTTTGTTGCTGTAAAATATAAACGTTTCATAATAGCCTCTTCCTATTCGACGACCTTCTCTAATAAACGCTTCCACTTTCTCCCGACACAAGCGCCCTTTTTAAGAAAGATAATGCTCAAGTCGCTTATTTGAGATAGGAAATACAGACCATTTGCTGAACGTAAAGGTGGTTTTGTTTTAAAAAAGCAGACGTTCTTGACGATAACTCAACATTCCAAAGCGAGGCAGAGGGAGAAATGGGTCGAGGATGAGAGGATAAAACCTATCCCCATATATGGCTCCAGTTCAAGTTGGGAATCTGATGGACAGCTCGCATCGAATACTTTTAGAATGGGTAACACCTTACATCTTTATGCTGAACGAGAATGTGAACATAAGTCTACGCCTTGCTGTCGTCTACTGTCGAATATTCGTTCCGGCAAAAGTTTTGTTGTGTTCACAGTTGGTCCATACCACCCCACGACATATTAGGATAAGCATTTAGTGAAAGACGCAATAATTCTACCTAAAGCTAACCAGATGGTATTGAAAAACTTTGTATAATTTTTTGCAATCTGTTTCCGTTTTTCCTTCCCTTCTTAACTTTGGTTTGATCAGTTTTCTTGCATTACTTTAAACGTGCTCAGTGGCGGCTGGTGCTAATCTGCTTAAGTGGGGCGATAGCTCTGATAGGTTTTCACAACAACACCGAGCTGAATGTTTTCCACACAACGTTCCCTATGATTTGTTGAGATAACGGGCAGATTCAATTTTGCCCAAGAAATGAGGGAAAATCGTCTGATGTCGCCGACAGTCAGTATGAAC
>JANTCA010004554.1:5555-30634 GCA_024741275.1 Chironex yamaguchii
GCACTCTAGATTTATGAAGAACAAGGACTGATATTCTAGATTTATGAAGAACAAGAACTGATACTCTAGATTTATCAAGAACAAGGACTGGCACTCTAGATTTATGAAGAACAAGAACTGATACTCTAGATTTATCACGAACAAGGACTGATACTCTAGATTTATCATGAACAAGGACTGGCACTCTAGATTTTTCACGAACAAGGACTGATATTCTAGATTTATCATGAACAAGGACTGATATTCTACATTTATCATGAACAAGGACTGATACTCTAGATTTATCATGAACAAGGACTGATACTCTAGATTTATCATGAACAAGGACTGATACTCTAGATTTATCACTATACATGAAGAAACTAAAAAAAAGTCTCAAGATTATAAGAATAGCAGCATATTTCCTTCCATCGAGAAATGTTCGGAAAAAGTTTACATTTGAATGCTTTTTCATTTTGTTTGGATTCTCACCACAACAACAGAAAAGGGAAGCAATAAGTTCTGCCTGGGGGAGGAAGATCAGAAATTTCTAAAATGATGCTTCCCAAAGTCTTTCACGAAAATCTTATACAAAAATAGGTCAGTAGGCTCCTATCACATTAACCTGGCAGTTCTCCAAACTGCAACGGAATGTTTTCGGGCTAAAAAGCACATCATTACAAGGTTCGCCCAACAAGATGAGATACAACTACTCTAGCAATCACAAAATGGTACCATCTTATGTTGGTAAGCCACTGGACGGGAGGGCTATATCAGATGGCGAAGACAACAATGTTGGAAACTGATGCAAGGTTTGAAAACTTTTAAGAGGATCCAGTTGTTTACAAGAAATGCGTCCGCAGTATTTAATCGATATCGATTAATATCAATGAGCTTTTCCCGTAATTAGCATTACATTTTGTTTTGTTTCTTGTTGTTGATAAAAATACAAAGGAAAGGAAAATGTGTTATATTACTCAATAATTGTCAAAGTTAAGAGATGATTTGACTTATTGTTCAACAATATTCGACGGTTACTGTATTTGATATTGGTTTTGGGTTTTAGTCAATCATCTACATCTCTGAGAAAGGTATTTTAGGAAAACGAAATAAAATCCTTTAAACAAAACTAATCATACAGACTTCGGCTTCAATAGCATTTGAACAGAGAAACGGAAATTGAAGTTATTAACCACCTTCAACATAGTATAAGGTAACCTCTGTTATTGGCCTTTCACAATATACAGTTTCCGAGGGCTTCAAAAATGTGGTTTTGCAAACAGCAGTGTTAAACCAACGCAAACAGGAAATACAATTCCCTGTTCAATGTCTGAGATACAATAACAGATTTAAGTAATGAAGTAACTATGATTACACTATTATGAGCATTGTGGTTAAGGGATGCTTGCAAAACAGCAGTATTTTATCAGCAAAAAGTTTAAAGGTATGGGTTTAAATGACATAGAACTGCTTGATAGAATAAGCAAAATAGTACGGTACTGGAAAAACTAATGGTTTATATTTTTGACAACATATAAAATCAAATTGATATTACTGGCCCTAAAATGCGAAAATACTGTATGCGCAGTGCCTGGCGACACATACAAGTTCGATGACTAAGTATCTCCTGATTGTCACTGAATGTCCACGAGCTATTAATGAGAGACGTACAATTTAAATATATGTAACGTTTATGAAGAATGTTGACTCTTCATTCAACAAACATGTTTATAAAGTGGTTCGAATCATAGTTTCAGACCATGTTATTAAAGAAACTATTTCCCAACGCATACAACTGTGTATTTTGAAGGAGATCAATATATAGTATTTACTGGTGTTGGGAATCACCGGTGCTAACGATGCAGCAAACACAAAATTTCGTAAAAAGACGTAAAAAATAGTAACATTTCTCAGATTACCATCAGAAATAAAATATCAAAATATCTTGCCAGTGAATATTCAAAATTGATGAAACTGCTGGCGTTGTTAGTCAGACCCTAGACATTTGTCTGTCGATAGAGAAGTTCTTTCAAATCAAAATAGGGCTTACGTCTTGGACGTCTGCGCGTACTCCCGACGCTAGTCAGACAAAAATTAGTGCAGAATAAGAGAATGTTTTGTCGCCTGACGCATTAGTGCGTAGTTAAGAAGGGTAACCGTGGACAAGATGGGATGCATACAGTTAAGCAGTTGTTTCCCACCAGAAAGAATCTAAGGTCACAATCACAAAAAGTAATTTATGATGATATGCTAGCATAGATGAAATACCAGCTCACTCAAGGAATGAAAATCCTTCTTTTTGAGCATCAAAAGATTGACACACAGTATGACGATTGTCTACAACCACAACGATCGCCTGTTTGCAAAAGGTCTTGTCTTGAAGGCCCGGACATAGCAACTGACTAGCTGTGACATACTAACTGTCAAAATAATTTCTAACTAATGATATCACTATATATTAATTCATGATGAGTGCATATAAATCCTGCTTTCAACAATATCCGTTACGTTCCATATCGAAATTGACAGAATGGAACGAAGAGATTAAAATAGCATGTGTCTTGTCTAAAGAAACCGAGAAAAATAACCATAATAAAAAAGAAGATCAGAAATTAAAAAATACAAGTGAATACATTATCAGATTACAGGAAAGACTTAAGATTTGTTACCACAGATACAAAGCATCCTCTTAGTAACGCCTGAATATATCAATCAGTTGTGTGCAAACAAAGTTTTAACCATAGAATACTTCAGACAACTTCTAAGGACGCCAAAACAACCAAAGAGTGTACTTCTTCCGTTGCATGTTTAGAATATAAGTCGACCATTTGCGAATGGATTGTTTTCGTCATTACAACGGTAGTAAAGTAGCATGTTTTTATATATTTTACTATATTTTATTTGCCTACGGCACCATAGTAATGTGTAACACAAAATAACTTCATATCTATATCAGGAATTATAACGAATGTTCTCCCCAGGCTGAGACGTCTTAAGTTGTTTACATTTCAGTTTAAACCTAGTCTTTAATGAGGTCAACCCAGGGGGTACTCCGTACCTTTTAATACGGGGGTTCGTGTCAATATTTGGGGTCTGAGATTTTACAAAAAATTATATTTGGGGTCTGTGAATTACAGCTTCAGAAAAATTCAATATTTGGGGACGAGAATTGAAAACGAAGTTGTAAATGAAAACCAAATTCTTAAGTTTCAATATTAAAGTGAATATTACAATTATGGTATTAAGATAATTGAATTGGGATTGAAGATGTGAACAAATTTTGCGCAAGTGGAAGTCCAAAATATGTAACAATATTTAGGGTCTCAAAACTTTCATACTCAATATTTGGAGTTCCTCAAAAATGGGAGTCAACAAAAAAACTGACATGGATCCCCGTACAGAAAAGTTGGGAGCACCCCTTGGGATGGTCAATCTTAAACAGACAAGAAAGGTCTGTTACACGTTCTGTTACATTAGGCTGGTATTGCTTAAAACTTGCTAAAAGCGACCTTGCAAAACAGACTTGTGACATACTTATTACTAGTAATGCAGAAATACAATAAATAGTGTCCTAGTCTCTCTTGTGGGACATCTTTCTCATGGGAAGCGACAAGCCGTATTTCTCTAACAATAATCTTAGAAACTATCAGAAAAAAATTTATAGTCACTTTGTTAATGAACTCAAACACTTAATTTTTACGTCAGTTTTTCCCGAAGGAAACCCCCATCGGAGTCACTTTGGGGCTTGGACGATGCCTGACGATTGTGAGGATTTTGCAGTGGCACGCGGCATTTAAGTTCGAATGTTCCTGATACCACAGATAACTGGATTTGAAATTCCGACCTTCGAAAGTCGACACCTCTAAGTACTGCAACAGGGCTGGCCTTAACTCAAACACTTACATACCAGGTATAATTCGCTGCTAGAGCTAGAAATATATTGCTACTTTTTAGGAAGCTGTTTTCCAATGATTGCAAGGAAAATTTTCCAGGATACTACAAGAAATGTCAGTTGAGACCTGTTTTGCAATGTTTTACAGCACTTCAAATGCAGTAAAGAAATTTTATCAAATAAAGAAAACAAACTAAATTTTGTAGCATGGATTAGGTAGAGGACCTTCACAATTATCAGGCAACATTTACATAATCAACGCGACGTGTAACAATATATGAGGGCATAACTGTTATAGAGACGCCTCAAGAATTTGTAAAAACATAAGTAAAAGGAGACTACTGGCAAGAGACGGTCTTGGCTCCAGAGATGGTCTCACCGATGTCATTTTTGTCGGTAAAATTGGAGCAAGTCTTGATGAAGCCTTTCTTTAATTATGCCACTGAAAGGCCAGAAAGGGAGAAAAGCTAGAGAAAAGAAGCTGACATGAAGAGTATGCTGACACAAGGACGAACACTGGTAGCTTGTTGCAAATATTGGTAGACCTAGGGGTAAAAGAATAACATTAGAAAAGAGACAAGATTATGTTTGTTGACTGGGACTGTAAAAGAGGACACGTTATAATATTTTTTCTTGCAAATAATTTTGCAGGAAGTCATAAAAGACCTATACTTTTAAAACTTATGAATGACAAGGAAAGCAAAGGAAAGATGTCAGGACAAAAAAAGATTAAACTGTAGTTACTAGAGAAGTATTACGATGGTTATCAGAGAAGCATAACGATAGTTATTAGAGAAGTATAACGATGGTCATATATAATCAATGAGCTGTGAGGTCATGTGTGACACTTGGACAAAGTAGCAGAGACGACAGTGGGCTGTCTTTTGTTGTTAATTTTAGGGAAGCAGACGAGGTGAATACGTATTTTTCTTATCAATCTTGATTCTACTATCTTTTCCTTTGCAGATGCTGTTGACATGTACACAGGTATTGCTAAATCATCAGTAACCACAGCTGACAGACAGATAGCCTATATTACATTACTGCAATTTGCTGTTTGCATTGTGCCTTGTAATACCAATTGTATTACAAATGCTAGTTCTGACCTCACTGCATCTTGCAATTTGAATGGTCACTTCCGTATGAACGTTGCTAACAATTTTTCACTTGTCCTCACTTTGACCACTTAAAAGACACTGTGAGAACATTAATCAGCGTTTAATTAGTTTTCCCAGTCATCATCGTTGAAGTGTTTACTTAGATAACTTACTCGATTCCTACATGAATCAAGGAATAATCTTGCACTCTCAGGCCAAGGCATTTGACCTTTACAGCAATTCACTCCATTTCAGGGGTTAAGCTTACCATGAAACGGAAATGGGTAACCAAATCGTCAATCGTCAGTTTAAAGCTCTACACGTGTAACCACAAAGTGATCTGCTGGAGAGACTAATGCGAAGTTCGAGTTACAAGTTAAAAATAGCGGCAAAACAATGATCTGGTTAGGACAGTATAATTCAGAAGGTATACCATTACAATCTGAATGTTCATATATATCATGCCATGTGGATTAAGTACATTGCTTCTACAAAGTAAGTTACGGGACCAACGTGTGTTCAAGAAGTATAGATTTTCTATTCAACCTTTACGCGTCGTGAATCTCTGTTCTTTAGATGCCGAACAAAGTATGACGTCATCCGCCACCAGAACCTCTTTTTAGGACCTCCTAACTGCAGTCCTTAAGCATTTCCTCTTGATCTGAACACGATTACAAAAATGATCGAAACATTGCACGTTTACCCTTGCTATAAGTCTGTCTGTCCATCTGGTTACTACCCTAAAAGTTTTCCATGATCCTAAATTCTTCTAACTAAATTCTTCTACGTGGCACCCAAAAAAGGTGAAAGTGGAAGGTAAGGGACAGTTCTTATCTACTGCAGAAAATTTTTTGGAGTGGCACCGATCATATGTGCGCTCGCTCGCATGGCAATTGGTCCAAACTTTATCGTAATGGACAAAGCACAACATTTGTATAATAGCAAAGATTGTAGGGTTCTTTGAAATCTCTACACACTAATGTGCCTATTCCATAACGCTTCTGAGTCAATCCGGAAGTCGGACTCGACGCGTACGTTTCCGTCGTTTTCGGAGCTAACTCCTCCCAACCCGTAAGTGTTATGCGGCTGAAAAGTTTCTTTCTCTAACAGATTCACGTTCGAACTTATGCACTGGCTCCTTTTTTCCCAACATTCTCCGTCGTTTTTGAGAGATTCGACAGCTTTCGATGCAACCCTCCGCAACCTTCCATGTCCCGTTTGCAATTTGCTAGCTCCTCGGTTTTTCGGTTATTTTACGTTCCACTTCACTCTGTGCTTTGACCGTCAAGGTCCTATCATTTTTCGTGTGCTACCTCCATCGCCATAGTGATATCATTCTTGAGAGCCTGAGTTTAGCGGGTCTTTCTGTTACTGCTAGTAAGAGATATACTGCTCGTCATCTAAAGTTGTATTGAAAGTACAATGGATCTAACGTCTGCAAACCTGCGATGCAGAATTATACCTAGCGATGGATGGCGACAATTACTGACAGAAACTACATGTAAAGTGAAGTCTTAGCTCAAGGGTCCTCCACTATAACACAACGAAACCACAAGTTTCAATGAGAAAGAACGAAAGATCTTTGTAAAAGGATGATTTAATACTTCCCTATGCCAATGAAGGCAGCAGTGGACTTGTTAATTGCATAATAATGACGCCATCTAAACTTAACCAGACGATTACATCTTCCCCAAATCACCATGACAGAGGACACCTTTCTTATAAACCACGCCCTCGTGTTGCCTACGTATGTCTGGTTACCTCCTTATCACAACACTGATTGTATGGGACAGTTCCAAGACAAAACACACATGAATGTTAAATACACTAGAAGGATGATGTAAATATTGTGCTCGTCCTTGCAAGTCGAGTTTTTGAGAGCAAAAATACTGTGTTAAAACCAAACTTTTTTAATAACGAAAATTGTTAGAAATTAAAGGATGCCCAATTGATAAGTGAAAAAAAAGTAAAATGCAAAGAAGC
This sequence comes from Chironex yamaguchii, assembly GCA_024741275.1. Classification (NCBI taxonomy): domain Eukaryota; kingdom Metazoa; phylum Cnidaria; class Cubozoa; order Chirodropida; family Chirodropidae; genus Chironex; species Chironex yamaguchii. The sequence continues at coordinate 12,507 of JANTCA010004554.1, forward strand.
AAAAAAAATACATGTTAGTGGGTTGAGTTGTTTCTGCATAAACAATTATGTTAAAAATACGCAGAATAAACAATAAATATCAACATAGGCAAAACAATGTATTCTGTGACCAAAACATTCACAAATACTACATCTACTATAGATTAAACATACTAAAACAACATTAACGTGCGGCACATAATTCAGATTGCAATTAAATTGCGATGTATTTTCAGACAATAATCTGTGGATACATTGCCACGATCATGGAAAAGGGAAATAACAAGCTAAGTAGCAATATTAAAAATAGAAAAGACGGAACGTTCTTACAAGATTAATCAAAAAATGGAAAGGAAATACGTCAGAGTATGAATCCTTGTGCACGTCATGAAAGGAGAGTATATGTTTGCATGGCTATCGCTGGTCGCCTACATATTCCACAAAAACGTAAGACGCGCGACATTGCAGCGAAAAGCCTTGATGTATGGACCCGTTAAGATTTTCCGGTTAGGAAAGAACTACTCGGTTATCAAGAATGGGGAAATGAAACGCAAGTGACGTTTGAAAAATAAGTTGCTTTTTAGAAGTTTCGTTATTGTTGTTATATAAGTGGCAAGTAATATTGCCTCTGCCAGCAAACATCACACACATAAATCCTACTACTGACGTCGTAGGGACTTAGTTGTATTTTTGAGAGCTAATATTCCGTCCCTTGGCAAAAGTTGGATAGGACTGGCACAAGATCGTACAAAATGGGCAAAACTTCGCAAGGGTATCTACTAGTGTACAGGCAACAGATAACGTTGATGATGATGAAACATATTTTCACGGTCTGATGCCCAGAATATCATCATCTCTTTTGAAAGGAAAGTTTTCTTTGTTCCTTCACCCCGATCCGATGACTAACAAGTTGCCACTGTGAGGGAGCAAAGTATGCTTATGGGGAAGTCATAAAAAATTATTACATTTTTAAATCAACTCAAACGTATTGATGGTAGTATCCGCGCCTCTCAACTAACGGCAGAACTGTGGTGATGCTCATGGTGATGATGATGACGACGACGACGATGATGATGACGATAATAACAATAATTGATCATCATCATCATCATCATTGTCGTGCACGAATAAGAAGCAAGCCTGAAGCCACCAGAACCGCGACTGGTAAAAATATAAAATTATCCTTCCTAAAAATATCCTTGCAGCCTGTCAGTGCCCAAGAGAAAGTAATTTACACTACAAAAAGCTAATTTCATAATAAGGTTTAGAATATGTAATATCCTTTCCAGTTTAATTGGTACTGCTAGTTTTTCACTGTTTAAACGATTCTAGAGATTAAGATCAAAAACTCAATGTTTTCAAGTGGATGACAATCAAATAAACTTCAAGCAAACAATAAATTTGAGCAGAACAAGTTAAGACATCTTGTCAGTGTGTGCTTAGATAATGTGCTATCAATGACTATGGCTCCACTAGTAAGTGATTAAAAGGAATTTTACAGATGAAGCATAATAGCCAAGACAAGCCATTGTCGTGGCCGGGAAAATATATACTTTAGGAAAGCACAGGGAAAACGAATTTCTCAGATCAAACCTTCGATTCCACCATAGGAAAACCTTGTTTCGTTCTAAATGCCCATGGCCGCTTAAGACGTTTCCACTGTTCCCCAATAGAAACAAGCTCAGAACCTGGAAGCTGTATGCTATATATCATAGCTTGAAGGTTTTAATTAGGAGCAGTTGAGAAACTCAGGAAACATCTTTTTGCCATATATTTAAAACAGCGTTTATAGCAAGTAAAACATAAGAAACCCTGTTGACGAAGTTGTTGGGGGTAAAGGAATTGGTTAAAGTTCTATTTTGGGTTATCCTTCGGAGCACTGAAACATTCCTGTTTCCAAAACATAGTGATTGCATGTCAAAATCTAAGTCTAAAGGTCAGGTCCATACCGTATCAAAGACGAGTACGGAGTCCGACGAGCTCGGAGTCCGAAGCGAGCGGGATTGGACAAGAACGAGAGCTCATAAGCACACGGTCCGACGAGCACAGGGTTCGGCAAAAGTGGAGGCTAGTAGGCTTCTTTGGCAAACCTGTCTTGAGTCGTTCAATTTTGATGTTAATAACAACAGTGAAACGAGAAGCATTTTACAGACCGCAGCAATCAAACTTCGATTCAAAATATCAAACTCGTGGCTACGATTTTATCAGCAGGGGGATAACCGGAAATATAACCATATCAAACTTGAGAAGAAGCCGCCAAACTTTGACTTCAACGTTCACCAACTGTCTGTCCTGGGTCTTAAGTTTGAATTAAAATACTTGTCTGACTAATGACCCAAATGTTATTATTTTCTACTGTAACTGGAATGAAAATCCGTCTTCATGATAGTAGTCTCTCAGTGCGTCCAAACAAACAAAGCAAGACATTATTTTCACCAAGGCTTCAAAAGCTGCTAACTTTCAAAAACGTCGGTAAGATTTGCAGATGTAACTGGTAATCCATCTTAACTTTGGTTTTAAGATTCAGTACAAGAAAATCCACCACGATTGTTAGACACCGTCAATAGAGTATGTATTTTTGTAAAGGCTGATTACGAATTAATTCAACACTCTAACCAAACCTCGCAAAAGCGAAATTTATTGTGACTATAGGAAACCACATTATTTCAAGATTGTATTCTCATAATTTTCTAATACGCTCTGCCCACAAATGTAAGGTCTAAGCAATCTCCTTCTTGAAACCACTTTCCAAGCAAGCTTCGTCCTTAAAAGCCCTGTTAGAGCGAGTTTGGTCCGAGAATGCACTGTCCAAACAAGCTTCGTCCTTAAAAGCCCTGACAGAGCGAGTTTGGTCCGAGATGGGAATGTCCAAGCAAGCTTCGTCCTGAAAAGCCCTGACAGAGCGAGTTGGTCCGAGATGGGAATGTCCAAGCAAGCTTCGTCCTTAAAAGCCCTGACAGAGCGAGTTGGTCCGAGGTGGGAATGTCCAAGCAAGCTTCGTCCTTAAAAGCCCTGACAGAGCGAGTTGGTCCGAGATGGGAATGTCCAAGGAAGCTTCGTCCTGAAAAGCCCTGACAGAGCGAGTTGGTCTGAGATGGGAATGTCCAAGGAAGCTTCGTCCTGAAAAGCCCTGACAGAGCGAGTTGGTCTGAGATGGCTACGTTCAAGGAAGTACGATCCAAGAAGCCCTGTTCAGGCAAGGCTCATTAGATTTCTCGGAATTCCAAAATAGGGGACTCCACTAGGAAAATACCACTGCTTTAACTTTAATGCTTTTAAACCTTCTGCTCTTGGAATCTTTGTACGAAATGCCTATCTTAACACTTTTGGACAACCACTTCAAGTAGCAATGTAGAAAATAGTAAGACGTGCGTTAGTTCAATGTGTTGTGTAACCGTTTTGTGACAGTAATTTCTCCGATATAGGAGTATTTAAGTTGCTTACTGTACTTAAAACAGTTGTGCCGTAAGTTATAATACCGTCATTCTATCAGTATGGGATTCAGATCAGGAAAACATGAACTCAAGTAGCACGAGAGTTAAGAAGGCTGCCATTAGTAAAATCACAGACATTGAGAGACTTTATAGAAAACAGATGGATTATTTATCTTGTTCAGATAGAACACTAAATCCACTTAACCTACACTGTGTTCCCCTAACAGATTCTTTAATCTAGCCAAATGAAGTTTCCATATAGAAGTGAGAAAGACAAATGCTTATTTTGCTTCTACACAGCACAATAACACTATCAGTAGGCCTAAATTAAGACATGACCAAGTATGTTGTTTTTCTAAGGTCAATTTTTTGGTTTCATTTTGGGAATGTGAAATCCAAAACAACTTTTCAAGGCTAACAATCCCAAATAACAAAACTCAAGCTACGGTGAATAAATCATTAATATCAGACACAAAACGTAAATTTTGAACCACATAAAAAAATAACTCAGCTTGATTTTCATCCCTGCGAATTACAACTTGAAGCTGTGCCTTGGAATGGAAATTACTTGGAGACAACATTTTCAAAGAGATGCACTGAGACTATCTATTAAGATTACAGACAGAGGTTAAGTTTAACGCCAAGTTAATTTCCGCTTCCCAACGTTAAGGTGATTGATGCCTCCCGAAGGGTAAGCGGACAATTAGCAGTTGGATGTCCACAAATACAGTAAGGATTTCTACACCTGTGTTTATGGAATTAAGATCCCCATGGTTTTGATGGTACTGTTTACTACACCGTGGTGGGATCTTTCTACGCTGTCTTGCTGACCATAAAAATGGATTGACAAACTGGTTTAGTCGGATCTATTCTTCTCTTTAAACCTATTACACCACACTCATTTTGTTTTTCATCTGCTTTTAAGTATCATGGGTCCTTGTTAACTTATTTATTTAGCGAATCACATGTCAGGATAAAGGACAGATACTGAGCAAAAAATGCGAATGAAGCAAATGGTAAATCGCCTTGAAAATTTGCAAAGTTGCGCTAAAAACAAACTTAAAAGCTTTTTTCGTCTGACACTCTTCAGAGTATGAATCAAATTTTCAAATTTTTTGGGCGATTTTCAAGTTTTGTACCACAAAAAGATTGTTGAAGCACATGGTGGTTTACAATCACTATATGCAATGTAAGTTTAAAAGTTACTGGTAACCAGAATCGTCCAGAGGTGCAGTAGAGGGGCTAGAGGGCCTAGCCTAAGCCTCAAAGGGGGGGCCTCAGAACCGTTTCTAGTTTTGCATTTGCAAAATTCTCCTTCAGCACGTCAAGATCTTTATGGGAAGTATCCCACTTCTGTCTAGAAAACTAATTCCAGAGTACTTTCATACATGTATGTCTCCAAATATAACCCCCACTAATAATAAAAGAAATTAAACACTATTTCAGATTGATTTTGATATAACGAGTAGAATCGAAACCGTTCCCAAAGAACACCTTTATCAAATCCACGTGATCCAAAACACAGGACGATTCATTTTCCTTGAAATCTTCTACGACTGATAAAATCAAAAAGTTGTCCGTACTTTGCCTTTCTCTTTTTACGCGATTTGATTACATACAGGTAATGATGATGACAATAATAATAATAACAATAATAATAATAATAGTAATAATAATAATAATAATAATAAGAAGAAGAAGAAGAAGAAGAAGAAGAAGAAGAAGAAAAACAATGCTCCTCCTCGAAGTAAATCAAAAAATAAAATCAACAATGACAATCTTCCTAAGAACAGTTATGTAACTTTAATTATCATAGTATTTTATTCTCTGAGGACGCATCAAATTGTTGCCCCGTATTAAACCCGTTTACAAATCATGCCCTCGGCATTTGGTATCCTCTCTTCCGTAAACATCTGAATAAAAATGTGGTTTCAAAAACACGATGCCTAATCGAAAATACAGTATATGAAGAACGAGTGAGGATTTTTCCGATACAATCCCTTGTAAGGAGTATCCCTATCAACAATGCAAGTATTGCACAGTTAAATTAACACAACATTTAAAAGCACACTAAATAAAGTTTTGCTTGAATGGCGCTACATCTACATTGTTGTCAAACCAGATCGTCTTTATCTCAGCCATGCACAAAATGTGATCATTTACTTTGTTCAGTTTATCAATTATTATACCACAACAAACGTCCTTACAGTTGCAGCAAATTCAGGAGCGGTGGTAATCACATAAAAATATTCTGATTATAATAATAGTAAATTCATCAAATATACACAGATACCTATTTCTCTGCGTTTTAACCCCAGTGCAAATGATATTTGGTAAACCCCTTTTATCATTAATTTACAGAACTTAAAATATTAGAGTTATATATCATATGCTATTGTTGATGATTTGGGATGCTAACCTTATTTCCTTTGACACTATTACACTATGTGGCAAAACTATATTCCTTACCTAAGGAAAGACCATGCGTTCTTAGCGCAGACTTAATTTTGTCATGAATTCAGGGCTATAAACTTACAGTCCCTGACAAACACTGGACTAAAGTCACCACAAATAGCATATTAGCTTTACACATCATTGCTTTAAAGCCATGATAAGTCATTTGCAGTAAAGAACGTGTTCTGTTATCAGGAAATCTACACACGGGTTCCATCAGAGCGTTACCACAAGCAAAACGGAAAATACAAACACTTCTTTTAATTATCTGCCTTAAGGATGGGCAATGCATGTCCTTCCTAAAAAAGTGAATTTTAACTACAAACCCTTCCTATTTAAAGATTCCTGTTACCCGACCCTGTTTCGATTTGGCCACCTTGAATGAGTCAGAACTGACGCTAAAGTTAATCCTGTCTATAACCTCAATTGTGACCCCAGAGAAAAGTTCAGTTTTTTATTTTGTTCCTCTCGCTGTGGTTAAAACGTTGGTTTGATTCCAAATGGCCGAAGGTAAATATAATCAGTAAAATTCATGGTTAGCAACTCTAAATGAGTTCATGATTGCTAAAGCAAGCATGTCTTGCGTGATAGCATTTTGACTCAAGCATTTAAGTTTGCTTTTAGTCGGCGGGAGTGCTGCTAGATGTTCACACAAGGTAAACGAAGGCATCACATTGATTCAACATTGCCGGATAAACATTGACAAATGCACCACACAATTTCCTTGATCGCTTCCCTACAAAGCATTCGAATAGAAAATCTAATTTTACATTTTAACTTTGGTCGTAACCAGAATAACATTTGGTAAACATTCGAAACAACGATAAGCTCACGGATGAACTAAAAGCACATATATGTAAACAATGAATTTGCTATCCTTTTTTCGTGTAGAAAGTCTCTTGAAACGAGAATAATAATTTACAGCAATACTACGTGAGCGGTCTCTAAGTAGGACATTATTCTCATCTGATGTTACCTCTCGAGTAAGTGAACGAATTTCATGATGGCAATAAATCAAGGCAAAAGACTACGCCAGCAGGCCTACCAAGCAAGAAAAAAAATTCAATTTTAAGGTGCACGAGAAATCACATACATCACTCTACACAATGCACACAGTCATGGTTTGAACCCACCAAGTGCAAGCCTTCGGCATCAGTGTTCATTGTAGTCAGTTGTCAACTTGGAAAATGTTGTTTTCAGGTCGCAGAACAGCACGTATCGTCTCATATAACAAGCGAGTACAGAATAAGGATTAACCATAATTTTTAAATCATAAAAAAACCCTCAGCGATTTACTCACCGACATGGCTTTAGAAGCTCTTTCTTTCCTTGCCTGCTCTCTACTTGTCCCATGGCGTTTTAATTCATGATAAAAAGAAGTTACCACCACCGAACTCATTCTTCACCTCTGATTAAAAGAATAAAAATTATGCCTTGAATCTTTTCCTTGATTTAATTCGTGGTAAATGGTCTTCCTTCCTCTCCTTGCTTTCAATTGTCGTCAGTCCGGTTCTCAAAATTCTCAACGAAGGTTCTCTCTCCAAGAGCATGTCAGCATCTTCAGTTTGAGTTATACTCTGGTACAGGCCCTGGTATAGTGTTACAAGATCTCGAAACATGAAATCACGTCTCCACTTACGTTTCCATTCTTTGGACACCGTTTAGTAAACATATCTCTTGGTTGATGTAGGAAGATTATTCTCTGGCTGTACGATACATGGTGTTTCCATCGTCTGCTGTCGGCTGTCTTTCATGTTCTATAGATACATATTTATTCAGTCAAATGTAAACTCTGACTGATAAAAGATATAATTAGATTTTCTAGCCTCTCTTCGAATTTGAATAAGTAAAGTTAGCCCAGTGCTCGTAATTAACTTCAAATCCTTCACTTAGCGATCACCCTGGTGTTTCGGCATTCATATAAATGTATAAAGTGTGCAATCTAGCGCGCACTTCTTTTCTTCGTACGTTTAGTAGCTTTGTGTTTTAATTATCCGTTATTACAACCATTTGATAATGAGCAGAGAATGACCATGAACTGACAATTCATTGCAAAATGAGCAACCTGCTTATCAGACCATAGGAAGCAAGCACTTTCTTACTTAATGACAGTATGACTGTGGTCAGTCAAAACAGACCTACTCCACTCAACTGTCAAATGGCATTAAATGATCCTCTTTTCAGTCTGGTGGTTAAAGTTAAATCCCATCAGAACGGCTTTGTTACCAGAGGAAACGAAACGCTGACAACTGCTTCTCCCTGTGGTGAGATGCTATGAAGAAAGAGTAGAAAGCACTGATCATTATAAAGAAGGCTACCTCTTACAGTAATATATACGAACTAAATAAATATATATATATTTTTTTTTATATATAAATATTAAGTTAAATTATAAGAACACCATTAGATTTTATCCTCGATGTTCTAAATTAACATGATCGCCGGGCTAGTAAATAGAGCTTTATGAAGATGGTCTAACAGCTTATTGCGGACAGCAGAAGTGTAAGTCCATAACCATTCAGTGTTCTTATTATAAAAGAAAGTCGTCATCATCATCACTTTTCAGTAAGCAACCTAGCTTTTAATAATGTAAATCTAAGCTTACGGAAAGCCAATTATCCAGATTATACTAATCATAATTGTCTTGCCTTGTTTCACAAGAATGACTACTGCAAGGTGCTTCATAATCTACCTTGGATTATTATCACCATGTGGTTAGTTACAAAGCAGCCTCAAAACTGAAGATTATCAGGTATTAAGTGTCATATAGACCAGAGAAACGGCACACCTTTGTATACACTTGGATCAGGGACATCGCAAACGGAAGTCAGGACGCACATCGGGATTAAATTCTTTGTTCGGGTCCCATATACACCTAAAAAGACGAAACGTTTCTTAAACCAACTTTTAACAAATGAAGGTTAGTGTCCTAAAAGGAAGATATCACAATTTTTGACAACGGTTTCCTAGCACGGTAAAGGCCTTAAATTACGTTTTTATCCACATGATCCACATCATTCCCTCTATACACGAATATTTTGATCCGGAAGATGGACCCGTGAGCTAATCTAAGCAGTCAAACCCTAGCCCTTTTCTAGATTTATCAAAGCTTCTTCTTTTCCTACATATCTTTCTGCTACAGGATGACAATCAAAATCCTTCATCTTCTGCGATCTTTTGATATTGTTCGAATGTACCGATTGTCAGTTTTCATAACTTTCTTTAGACTGGTAATAAAAGTATCCTTCTGTCTCCTTCTGCTCCTTCTGGTCGTCTTACCTTCAGCTTTGCCTTCAATATCAACTCTTGTACGCCTTCATATCTCATTACATGTCCCAGAAACTAAATGTGCAGCTGCATCAAAACTGTATTTCGTATAACCCGTAAGTGACAGGGGATTGGCAAAATTGTGTGCAAAATATTTGTATGTTAACATGAAATGTGAATCCATGTCTGACCATAATCAAAAATCTGGCGAAATCTGATGAGGGCGAGAGCAGCAACATGGATTACAAACATGATAACTGGATCCCCCAATCATATTATCAGGATGGTCACTCGTCTAACTTTGCATAGAAAATCCTATTAAAGTTTTGTGGTGGATACAGCATTGGACTACCTTCTCTGGTATTTGAATCCTATTAAGATAGATAGAAAGATAGATTGATAGATAGAAAGATAGATTGATAGATTGATAGATAGATAGATAGATAGATAGATAGATAGATAGATAGATAGATAGATAGATAGATAGATAGATAGATAGATGAATAGATAGACAAACAGACAGACAGACAGACAGAAGGTAGGTAGAGTCTGTCAAAGAAAACTTCATTGAACCAATTAGCCAACCCCAACTGATCAGCAGCAAATTAGTACTTGTGGAATCCAATGCAGGCTACTGGATTGGGCAGACCAGAACAATGACAGTAGGAAGCCAACTGAATCATGATAAATGAATACGGATAAGGATGCAGATAAAGATGTCAATAAAGCTAGAGATAAGGATGCAGATAAAGATGTAAATAAAGCTAGAGGTAAGGATGTATGGATATAGGTGCATAAACGCAAGTTGAAATGTAGAAACAAATAGACACATATGTGTGCTGATAAAGATATAAATATTAATATCAGAACAGAAATAAATGTAGACTCATAGAAAGGCAAGTATTCGATGTAAAGTAAAGATCTTAAGTAAAGAACCTTTAAATGTAAGTTCAAATTTCCATAATGGTACGTTTATCTAATTCCTCGGTAAATTTAAAAACGCATTAAAACGTTGATTCAAGTAACCAGTGTTTTACTGACATTGAACCCCCTCTAAGCGACAACAAAAAAAATCTTAGTCAAGGTTGACACCATATAGCAAACAAGTATTGAGATTAATGGATACAATTTCAAGCATAAAGCACACCTCGCATCTGGTAGCATGAATTGTGGCTCTCTGTGTTTATCAATAAAAGCGTCTGTGATTCCATATGTTTTAATCAACATTGTCTTTAATTTGCATTGTCACCCAGAGGCTGACAGGAGGGTAATTACTCACTTCGTTACTTACGGTTTACTGTGATTTGATATAGAATAAACAGGAATTTATAGCGTAAACAAATATATCGATTTCTTACAGAATAGCGAATGGAAAATAAAGTCTTACTCCCAGGCAATGTGATAAAATATAACAACTATTGTCATCCGTCAAAAAAATCATCCCTTTCATAATACAGCTGTTACATTTAAGTCACATAAGCGTGCCTTTAAACATGCAAATCTCAAAATGTCAGAAACAATATTAACAAAACAAAGCAACCCAGAAGACTGTTGTACTGGTTACGAATCTGGTGTCATAAAATTACCAAAAGTGTAGTCTTTAAGGGGCGTTACCGCTTAACAAAACAGGTGTGTGTCAGAGTAATTCCCCACACTATTCATCTGGCACACACCGCTGTTGTGATCATCAACTTAGAGGATTTAATATAGCCAAGTTAAGAACTAACTTTGTAAATGATTCACAATACTTCTACGACCGCGAAAAAAAAAAGATTCGTCCGCGAATTTGCCATCCACAGTCCATTGCATAATCAACATCTACGAGGTCCAAAGTTCTCGGACATGTTGTCTACAGCTTCAGAAGGTTGGATAAGTTGCAGCTTTTATATCGTACAAATTACATACTCGAGTTTCAACAAGCTTCTCCAATTAGCTTAAGAAGTGAACATTTCTAAAAGCAAGTAACTTAAGACGTAAATCAAAAACCGGAAAATTAGGCCAGTAATACCAAAACAATTTGATTATACATTTACTCATCTTGAAGTGGTGGGGGCATATTGTAAGAAGGGATGAGGATGCATTGATAAAACAGAGTTTGGAGGAAGTAAAGGCAAGCCAACTCCCTGTTGGCAGACCTCCTCTGTACTTGTACAGGTCAGTTGAATACATCTTGAAAAAGAAGGGGCTTTGGTGTGAATGGTGCAATGGGCAGAAAGAGGTCAAAAAAAGCCATTGGAGAACTTGGAGGACACGCTACCGCGCGGTATCCCTCTCAACGAAGAGGGTCTCTGGATTGATGATGATGATGGTGATGATGATGATGATGATGTATTCATCTATAAACATTACAATTAAAATTGAGTCATCAATAAGGTCTGCAGTTGATATACTAAAAGAACAGACTCTCTCGTTTCGGGGTTTGTAAATAACACTATGCCAAACGTCAGGGCGCAACATTTTTTTAGTAATACTTGGATGTAACAGGATATCTTGGGACATATTTGGTGACTTGGTAAGTAATTTTTTAAAAAATAACCCTGTTTCCATTTAAAAAAATGAAAATGAGACAAGTTGCCATAGCAGCAACCTTTAAAAAAGATGGGAATAGATAGGAATAAAAGCATTTTTGGAAGCAAGTCAAACCATAAAGAGCAGTCGATTCTCGTACCAACGTAAGCTAAGCAATAACAGAGCGAACTGTCGGGAAGGAAGAATCTCAATATAGGATTCAGACAAGTATTCGGATTCGTGGTGGGGATTAAAACGCAAACCTCGGTTTCCACGTTTGTCGTTCTATCTTTTAGAAAAATTGCTGAGTTCAAGAAATTTGGAATTAGTTAAGTTAAGGGACAACGTTTGGACAGTTAAAAAAGCTTGGATTGGTACTATGTTGAAGAAATTGTGTGTAAAATGATCTTAGAGTAAACAATTTAAAGCTGTGAATTTTACTCGCAAGATCGAGAGGAAATGAAACTTCTTCAGTCATCTAAAACACAACTAGGTTATTTACTCAGGTGCTTTGTGTACGGAATTTATGAAAATCGCTCTCTAGTATTAAGTTCATTTTGAGCGTTTTCTACAAGATGATCCAGGGAAGATAAGCTTTTGTATGTTTAACGCAATGGAAGCACAAAAAAAGACAAAACTGTAAACATAAGTTGCAAAATTTGGTACAGTCAAGGTGTTATAGGTTAATGTAATTTAGACCGGCCTGGAGGAATCACTTTGTGAAATATATTTGGGCTAAGCTTGTTACTTACAAAAGTCGCATCCGACATTTCTAAATTTCAGAACTTTCTAAGAACCTTTAGGAAAGATCTCCGTGTACAGAATCAACACACAGCGAAACTTCAGCGTTTATGACAAAAATCATTATAAATTTGCTCAAAGCTTGAAAATGATAGGATTTCTGTCACATTTGCTACCCTCCCATTTCCCCACAAATCCACCCCACCATTAGCCACCACCTTACCAAATATGTGTATGTATCTAATTATCGTTTCTCTCGTCCGATCGAAACTTAAAACAACGGGCATTCATCCTAATAAAGACAGACGTGTATGTAATAAGCATGTAATGAGCGTACATTCGCTAAAAGCCGATTATTTCATAACGATGAATTCTTAATCATGCTCAAAGCCTATTTTTCACTTTCGAGTACAACTAAACTGTACTTCATTGCGCGAATTGACAATATCTATTTGTGCACTCTAAAGAAATGATGGGTACTGTTAATATATAGCTAGACGAAAGTCGCTGCTGTGCCCTACAATCATGATCTACATTATAATCCACTATTACATTCTTCATGCTGCGTTTTCACTTCTACAATTCAATTTATATAGTTCATCTCCAATGTCTTATGCATTCACTTTTAGTATCGTCTCAGTTATGAAATAACAGTTTTTCTGCTAAGACAGAATCTACCCAAGATGAAATTAGGCATTCATAACAGATCAGTATCAAAGGAGAATCTTATCATTCATCTGCGGATTTACAAGAAATGAATAGTAATAGAACATGTTGAGAATCAAGGAATGAGAGTGAGACATTTGAAAAAGTGGCTTAATGACGACTGAATCTAAATTTGCTTTCGGAACTGTGAATAGCTGTAATACGTGAATATGCAGAAGAACAAAACGCGACAAAATAGCAAGATAAGTAATTAACTATCCGAACGCAAGTTTTATGGGTCTTACTCTCATATGACCGAGATGAAATAGCACGACCAGAACCATCAAGAAGGATTAGATTCTTTCTATGTTATCAAAATGCTCCTAAATCCTCAAATACTCGGCTTCTTAAGACATCAATTCCGACATCCAATTTAAAATCCTCTTTCATAGTCCAGCCGAAAAGTACAGTGAGGGTACTTGACAACAGTCTTCACATATGATCTAGGTCAGCTGATGATTGCAAAACATTTTTTGCAGTTGTACGAGCAAACCATTAATTGTTGTGATGGGTTAACTGCTGCCTCCGATTCGTAGTGCAAAGTGTTCCAGTCACCACTTTTCGTACCAAGAGACCAAATGCTGTTATCTTATTAATGAGTTTCTCTCTGTCCGACTGTTTTCGCCAATAAACCAGTCTACGATTTAGCAAACCAATGTGAATATCAAAGAGAATGTACTCGACAGAGCTATCAAAAATATTCAAAGTTGTGGAAAAGGGGCATAATAAAAGACAGGCACAATTTTTACGATCATTCCTACGAAGATTCAGTCACATAGCTAAGACATTATTGGTTAAAAAATAGCGGGTCGTTCGTTTTTCCCCTGCTCAATGGCGGCAAGGTTAACACTTTTTTAGTTGGTATAAATTAATCCAATGCAGCAATAGCTTAGTGAAGGAGTGCTAGCTTAACAAGATGTACGTTTTTGGGTTCAAATTTAATAACGGAACTTAGTGCTTCTTTGCATGACTCCCAGCACTTGATTATGGGAGTTTAACGCACAGTAACAGTAGTGAGGAAGACTCCTACTGAGGCACAATCAGTGTGCTTACATATTATTCAGCTATGGGGGTGGTAATGACTTCTGCCCTGTCCATTTTAGAAAGGAATGTTGACTTTGACCCTAGACTAGGCAAACGTAACTGCGTAATTGTAATCTATACGAGCCTACAGAAGATTTAAATTCGATCATAACTGTTAAAGCTTAAGTCTGATTGTAGGAAAAACAAGGCCGAATGGATTGATAAACGCTATACAGGCGTGTAACTTTATAGGAAACTGTTCAAAGGAGACGCTTGTTTTTTCAAACTGGAAAATAGAGCAGTTTATGACAAAAACCTCCCTTAACGTTATGTTCCCTTAGTGTTGAATGCACTAAAATGCCACACCCTATGTTCTTAAAAATCAATCTTTCAGAATTAAGACGGATAGCCTTCAAACGTTCGTGCTTCATGAAATTTTGTAGCGGCAGTATAATACAGATGCCTCTCTGTGCTGGGGAAAATTTGAAGGCCTGAGGCGAGTTCCCGAACGTTCCATACGTCAGCCTTGCGTTTTGCGGAAATCTGGGAATGAATATAACTTTTGTTGTATTCCCTGAACAAACAGAGCTCAAAGAAGAGTGATAAGAGTAGAAAACACAGAATGATACACAAATGATGTGTCTACTGCTTGCTAACACTACTTTCCAAGAGCCATTTTAGAGCACGGAGACAAAAGAAACTTAACAGTTAATAAAACTCCTTTCATGCTTACATTATGCCAAAAATATCGGGCTTCAATATTTAGGAAATACTATGTTGACTTCATCTAGCTTTAAAGTTAAGTCAGAGGTCATTTGTTCATCAGAAAATATATGTCTCACGTTTATTACAATCTGATCAAACAGCAGGGAGCTTTGGTCCCATGCACGAAATATATTTATATCTAGTTTAAGATGCTTAAAGACGCTAAACACAATTCCTTCTTTGTCAGTGCTGTACGTGACTTCCAATGACTGAAAAGCGAGAATGCAGATCGCGTAAACACCGAGAATGCAAGAATAAAAGTATTGTTCACCTGAGAGAGTGTACATTGCACCAATGTTGACAAGGTCAGGCTCAAACTCGACATTTGCTTGTGGTTAACTAAAAAGACAGTTACTCAGGCGAAGCTTTTGAATGCAGACTTTCAATCGAGTAATGGATGAAGAAGATGATTAATCGTATTACCTCTTGCAACGTCACTTTGTGGCAGCATGCAAAGTAGCTGGGATTATAGATATGACATGATGATGTCAATTAGCAAGGCAAGTGTAATTCTAATTTAGAACAGCGTAAGAATACAAACATATGGTTAAGTCTTGTGTGCTGACAGGATGATTACAACAGGTTTTTCCGAATACAGTAATCATAATACAGCTAAACAATCTTGTGCGTGGGATTGATCAAAATTTCACAAGGGATCACTGTTAAACCCTACGCTGCCATGGTGTCAAACCCAGACGCCATTAATCGATCAACTAATGTCGTGGTAACAAAGCGTTCTGACTATTTTCAATTTCTGATTTTCATCTTGGATTTTGAACCAAGACACGACTCTCCCGTCAAATTCCGCTGATGCGCTGAGACGACAGTGTGGTAGTTTTAAGAATGGAATTGAAATACAAAGGGGTGAATTGACTATTTGAAAGATTCAAAAGTGACCAACCTTACAACAATAGAAATCGATAAAGAGTTAGCATCAGGAGATTTGCCCCACATGGAATTACAATGAGAGAAGGAGAAAAAGGAAGGAAATTGAAATAACAATACGGAAAAGAGTATGACAACCAGATATAAACATTTAACCTATGAACCTACACATCTTACACCCAGAGATACGACACCAACTCCCATCCATATCAACAACAAGTCTACCCACATCAACTCTAACTCGACCCATGCCACAGCAACTTCATCTAAACCAAAACCAGTCCTACTTATAGTAACACAAAAACTCATTCATAATAACCCCAAAGTCAACCACATAAATACAAAATCCACCCGTACCGTTATTTTACGTGCTTTATATTTTGGAATAAGAGAATTAAAAATTTCCAATTATCCCTGCGAAAATATGAAAGATGGTATTCGCGTAGACTCATTTTTACGTACTGCGGGAGAGGCAAGGCATTGTCTTAGACAGTATTTGTACGTTTTTAAAGTAATCAAAGTCATGGATTGACAATAACGAGAACATTTTCATAAATTACATGATCTACATCTACCTCCGTTGACTCCTGAGGCCTAAAGTGTGCTCGGATTTAACAAAAAGTTCAAACCAAACAGATACCATGTCCTTGACTGCTTTACTTGCTTTTAAATTATGTAGGACATTTGCAAACGACAAAGTAACAAATATGACCGCCATTATGATTTTCGCCCCTGTCATAGATGTGCGTCTATTTCTCATTCTTCTTCTACCAATTTTGTAAACATAGATGAATTAGACGTAAGCCTGATGTGCGATTTAGATATCCCAAACTGTTTAAAGTAGCATAGAACAGAAATAAGAGAAAAGAATTATGTTCGAGCTTGTTAACAGGAGAAGGTGTTTAAAGAAAGAAGATGATACTATCATGGTCCAAATTATGTCACTTGTTGAAGATTAAAGGTAATCTGCGGAATATTTTCACAAAAATAGCAATGTCTAGGCTGTGAGGTCGGTAGTCTTGAAAGCTCCAGTTTTGCTAGTCCATGTGAGAGAACATGACTTTGGCTTTCGGCCGTTTGGTAGAAAAAGTTACTTGCCTGTAAACTGTGGCTCAAAAAGACCTAAAAGTGCAGTTTCGAAACAATTTAGATAATTACAGGCCTACATATAGCCTGAATCTGTGATTCTTTTGTTATGCACTTTTTTATTAGACTTTTCAGAAGCATTTGATGTTCTGTTAAACACATCCTCCGATAAATCAGATTTAGTTATCGAGTGTTTAGTTTTATAATAGTGTGAAAACGAAAGGAAATAAAAGTGCAAAGACGCTTATACAATGATCAAGTGTGGCTCAACCATGCCACCTTATAATATTTGCTCTCAGATCCAGTCATATATGATACAAATTAGAGGAATATTTGTGAATCACAAATTTTTGTCATGGCCAAGTAAACTATTTGTCATTCCGTAACAATATGCAGATTTACAGCTCACAATGCAGATCTTCACTGACAGAGTACGTTGTCTCCTTCTTAACATTGCGATTTTATTACGACTATTTAGCCTTTATATCGCAATATCTCAAGAGACTAACTCAATGTACCATTACAAGAGCTATTTCGCAGAGGCAGCTCTCAAAATGTGTTCACCAAAAACCTTTTTTTACTGCGATTTCATTAATACATAAACGTGATCTACGCAGTTTATGTTTTCAGAAAAAGCATCAACACCCAACGTTATAATTGATTAACTTGCTACATATCCTTGTTATCAAGAGCAGCTGTCACATTTCAGTCTAAGCTTGGTAGTTTCTAGTGTTTCGCAATCAAATTCAATTTGTTTCTACGAAATTCCTTTGGTAAACTATGTTAGTAGCCAAGTGACCATTATTTACTCTCCTGAATCAAATATAAACAGTGTACAAAGATATAGTATTACGTTAAATACAATTAACCCTGGAATTTTCAAAAATCTGTTATGGATCCCCTCAAAGGCGAAACGATTAGTAGTCAAATGTTGTGAAGGGTGGAATCTTGCCGACAAACGGGTCTTGCCACTTTGTGAGCGGTTTTTTGCCTATCTCTCTGCAATACTAAAAAGTATCCTAAGAGGAGAGAGTTTCGTTTGACTTAACAAAACAGTGAGTTAATTCAATCGATAAGCAAACAAAATATGAAGAGTGGGATGGGTGACGCAGAATCCACATCGATAACAGAATTATTTACCACATTTGAGTGTGTATTTTAATTCTATAAACAATAAAATATGCCCTTCTTACATTTCTACAATATGCCCTACTGCCTGCTGAGAAGAAATGCAATTTTACAGATACATTTACAAGCACGAGCTAATAATAAAGATACTAT
>JANTCA010004555.1:0-10168 GCA_024741275.1 Chironex yamaguchii
AATGACATACTAGATGCATTGCCTTTTTGACAATATAATGAATTTCTGGATGCATTGCCTTTTTGACAATATAATGACATACTAGATGCATTGCCTTTTTGACAATATAATGAATTTCTGGATGCATTGCCTTTTTGACAACATAATGACATACTAGATGCATTGCTTTTTTGACAATATAATGGCATACTAGATGCATTCCCTTTTTGACAATATAATGACATACTAGATGCATTGCCTCCTTACAGCAAAATAAAATGCTAGAAGCATTGCCTCCTTGACACTATAATGAAATACTAGATGCATTGCCTTTTTGACAATATAATGAAATTCTAGATGCACTGCCTTCTTGACAATGCAATGAAATACTAGATGGATTGCCTTCTTGACAATGCAATGAACTACTAGATGCATTGCTTTCTTGACACTATAATGAAATACTAGATGCATTGCCTTCTTGACAATATAATAAGATACTAGATGCATTGCTTCTTGACAATATACAGTGCATCGTCGTTTATCCCTGTGGCCCGAACGTAAAGGCGTATCTAATTGTTTTGATAAGCTTAAAATTAGGATAAAGGAGGATGATAGCTTTGTCCCTACGGATTGCACTAAAAAGCAAGCTACCAGAAAAGGTATTTTCCTCTTATCTAATTGCTAGCGCATAGTTGTGAATTCATTACAAAGGACTCCTCAACCTTGTAAAATAACTGTTCTAGCCCTGATGGATATTTTTAGAAACTCCTTAACAATTTCCCAGTCGTGGCGTTCAGATAAACGAGCCTCGGATAAAGGAGGTTCGAATAAATTAGGATGCACTGTGCTAAAATACCAGATACACTTGCAGGGACGTAAGGAGAGAATCCTACGCCTAAGTTACATGGTATCAGAACAGTTTGTTCCATAAGAGTGATCATCAACCATCTGTGACTACTACTCTCTGACTGGTAACTTAGCAGAAATGTTGACCACTTTGCAGTCAATCGGTTTACAGTGACGCAATCATCAAATCATGACTATCTAAAATCAAACAACGCCTTGTTAGCTCAGTTGCTAGTGCATCTGCTCAGTAAGCAGAAGGTCACGTGTTCAGTCCCCGCCCAGGACGAATGATGTTTTCCTCAAAGGAAGAACAACTTAGCGCCTATATCATGAGAAGTCATAAAGTCATAACTGCAAGGTTATAAAACATTCACAGGTTTGTTTTCATCTACGAGTAAATTTGCTACAATGCGACAATCTGTTATCACCATAGTTGCCAAGTCTCCCAGATTTCATTTGATTCTCCTGTGCGTTTTCGCATGAGATCTCTCGCATGGTGAAAAGTCTCCTGCACATCTCCCGCATACAATTATTTATCGTAAACTTCTTTATCAAGGCAAGGACTTCAAGGCTTTACATAAGGATACTGCGGCTGCCATGCCAGTTGTAGGTAGTTGGCAGTAAACGTTTAAATAGTCTTACTTAATGCTTGTAACTATTTTTGGTGAGTGCTAATTTGCTTACTAACTTTCATTTCCCTCTTAATCAATAGTCTTACTCATGCTTCGTAATTGTCTTCGTTTAACGACTCTTTACCGTGCACTATTTTCAAACTTTTGCGCAAGCAATGGTAGGGACAGACAGACTCGATTTGATAAAAAGTTCTAGTACGTATCAGTGATTAGGGTATGCTATGGTTGGACATATGGAAAGCTTTCTGACTCGAGGAAAGTGCCCAGGCTTATCAATTTCCATACTTATATTTATATTGGTCAAGTTATGCGCCCACTGAAACGTAGATATTTTACTGTCAGTCAAGTACTAACATATATTTTGTTCGAATTATCATTAGGCTCGCTGCTTGTCTTGGTAGCCCAAAATTTCATATCTTTTATAAAAATTTAAAAAGGACTATCCCAGTTTGATGGTGAACATAAGGGAACAGGGGTAAGGTAGGGCGGTTGTTCTTGGAGGTTAAAAACAAATTCGAAAATCTCAAACTTGGCAAGTATGGACCACTACTTTAAACAAAGTCCATTGAAATAGCAAGAGCCTTATCAATCACTACCTCAGCATACCCTCTATCAAAATAATATGTGTTTTTACACATCAAGGAGTTGACAGATGTTGATCTTTGGCCACTATGTTGATACTGTTTAGTCGTTTCTGCTGCTTCATCTTAACCATAAAGATAATCGCTCTTCTCCCGTTTGCCTCGACTTGGTGTCGAGTCACACACACACACTGTTGCCCTAATTATCATAACGGTTTTAACATAAGTAAAAATGCTTACCTGCTTAGAACTCAGCTCGTGCGGGATAGATTATGTCCGTTAAACACACGCTGCTAAAAGAGGCCCAGCCCCCTACTGTAGCATTCACTGTGTTTGCATAGATGTGTGGCCCAAAGGCTAAGGAAATGGAGATGGGCCTATACATCAAAATGGTGTCGGAAGGAACTTGAACCTTTTTAGGGTGAACATGCTTTTATGACAATTCAATAGGAATCGTTGAAAACTGGCAAGACTCTAGCCAGGGAGATAATTATTTGGCTTGATTTTAGAAGGCGGACTCCAGTCTTGTCGCACTGACGCTTACTATGTTCTTAAACGCACGTTGGGCAACGAAAAAAAAGATTTGTGTGTATTCACGACGCACCACTAATTGGTCAATATTTACCAAACCTTCATGATCGCTTTTTATTCCTCGTGAAACCAAGGATCCAGTTTCGCCTGTAAAACATGTGTTCTGCTCTTTCTTTGCTCTGGAAAAACGTAAACATTTTCTGTAAGCGCTTAAAATATTTGGACACTGTAGTGCAAAAGACTAATTTACTCAGTCGAATCGCAGGAAAATAGCACAAGAAACATCTGCGTCAATTAAATTTTCCTGAATACCTTTAATATTTAGTACGTGAATGCAAGCATTTGGCTGATAATTCGCAGGTTAATCGCACATTGATTTTCGCTTTTGAGCATAACATGCATCAAGCTACACACGAAACACGATAACTACACACAGACTTGGTATTCTTTAGTAAAGCGCTTCCATTAAGTAAATACTCCTTAAACCTGTTGCAAACAAGAGCACGGTATCTCTTTGATGTAATAGTTTTCGAGTGGCTATGACAAGTCGTGCACCGGTTGATGCTGTCTCGTGTATGCAAAGATCTCTACTCAAGTTCATTTAAACTTGCTTCAGATAAGGCCCCAGTCAAACGTCGCTCTTTCCATCTGCGGCATTACATGCAATTAAATGCAGTGGTAGAGCGATTAATGCTGCTTTAAACTGTTATTGCTGTACCTTACTCATTCTGTTGCACTCAATCAAATCAACGTCGCAACCTCTTAAGCACCAAACAGAACAAACAGTTTGCCGCATGACGAGAGCGACGTTTCACTTCGACTTAAGTTTTGAACTATACATAAGACAAAATCAATTACCGGAGATTATGACTAGGGTTGAGTGACAGAAATCAGTACGTGGTTCCATTCTTGGGCACGTCAACTATCTACATTTACCTGGGCCTCTACAGTCGTCATTGTCTCCAGCAAACAGACCCCGCCTGTGCTCCAGGTTCACCGTTGGGAACTTACTTGCAAGCTTTTGCTCAGATAAATTCTGCATGCCTTCTTATGGCCCAATCTACATTAAATCCGAGCTTGCGAAATAAATATATACCTTCTAGAAGTACAATAAATACCGCTTGCAAGAGTATTCGCTAATAGACAGACAACCAATTACTTGATCAGAGGAGAAGGAATAAGAAGCCGTTAAACCTGTTTATTTAATAGAGTGTAACGAAGGAGGTGTCAAATTTACAATTGCATACCACTTGATTAGGCAGATGCATCGTTCTCTTCCTACAATGAGAAGCAAGGTTACAAATTTCATATTTTTATTAGTCATATACTGGTGCCACGGCACTACATTTTTGGTGAATGCAAAGACCACCCTGTCTCCTTATGTATGAGACACTTTAATGTATGCCTTCTAGGCACAGGTGAGTACCAGCCAATCGACACACAAGTACAATTAATGATTGGTGATCATTTCTGCAGACAGGGTTAGACAGTTGCAATGCCTTCTGCTATGAAGGTGAAAGCACTAGAGAGACACATTGCCGTTAAAACGATAATTTCTATCTACGGAATTTCTCTAATGTTACCACAAGTTTTTCGAAGACTAAGTGTACCAATATTTGATGTGTTCCACAGCAAGTCTCTCATGGATCGGTAGTGACAGTCATGGTGTTTTAAACTTCACACTTAAGATAAGAACGCCTCGGTGACATTAATCCCTATAGCATCTGGTATGAATGCAGAG
This sequence comes from Chironex yamaguchii, assembly GCA_024741275.1. Classification (NCBI taxonomy): domain Eukaryota; kingdom Metazoa; phylum Cnidaria; class Cubozoa; order Chirodropida; family Chirodropidae; genus Chironex; species Chironex yamaguchii. Next base: position 4,311 of record JANTCA010004555.1, read on the forward strand.
GACTTGGACTCAGTCCCCATCTGAGGGAATGGTCTGTATCCATGGCATTTCTCTGACGTTGACCATTAGCAAACATATCAAAGCAATACTTTTAGACCATGGCTACCCTGAAAACAGGGTTTGGCAATATATTTCACGGAAATTAGCGTCTTTTAATTCAGATCCTACATTTGGACCTAAGAAATGCCGGCTTTATCTTAAATTGGACTGACCACGTTTTCTTACGTTTTGAAAACCAAATTAAGGAGCGTATTGAAGGGTGTTTTACTGCCGTAAGTCCGCATGTCGGCTATGGTACATACAAGGATTTGTGATCAACTCATAAGGATGTGCTGCCTACCACACACATAAGATAGTTTATGAATTTTCGTGCCGGTGTGAAGCCAGGTACGTAGGCCGCACTTCCCTAAGGTTGATTGACCGATTCAAGCAGCATGTACCAAGACACATTCGCACAGGTTCGACCAGTGTTCTCCAGCAACCCCTGCGACTTTGTAAATTTTGCTTTATAACAAAGGAATGTGACTCTGCTGTAGTCCATCCTGCGCCGAGCTGTATAGTGACGACCTGTTCTCGGTCAAATTTTCATCTTGGTGTTTTGCAGGCGGTTTACATTCGGGAGCGTAAACCTACCCTGTGTCGACTGAAGGAATTTGTGATTCCCCTCCGGTTGTTTCGCTAGTTTAATTTGGCGGATATTTCATCATCTCATCTTCTTTTCTTGCTCTTTCATTCCTTTGTACTTTCTCTCTCTGTCTTTTCTTTCGCCCTCTCGCCTACTTGGTTCGTTGCTTTCTTATTGGTCAATTTTCGACCTAACCCTACGCTACAAATTATGCTATGCTTTCTGTTACTGTATTCTGACAAATCTATGTGATCAGTGTCACACGAAAAGGTTTATAGATGTCAGTTTTGCTCAAAACAGTTTTAAAGACATTATTGGCTTACTGGTACCATGTCTCGTGGTGTACACCACCTAGATATGTTATTACATAACTGTGATACATGAAAGGAAGACAGGAAGACAGGAAAGGTCCAAATGTTGTTCAATTTAAGAGAAAAACTAACAAAATCGTTATTTAATTGAACTTTGCTGTAGAAAATATCAAAACACAGCCTACAATCACGATTGAGCTAGTAAGGGTGGTTTGAGTTTACATATACGGATAAATTTATAGTTTCTCCATTGCCCGCATTGGAGCGAGCAGAGACTGAAGGCAGTAATTAAATTGTGTTTCAACTGTAAGACTAATAGACGTCTTCTATAGAATCAATTCCAAGACTAAATATCCATAGGATAGGGAATGGTATTTCAGGTAACTATTTACGTCAATTCTAGTCATTTTACTGGTTTCTCTTATTTTCTTTTGAGTCATTTAAATGTCTAAGATATCTTGTTTACTAAAACGGTTCTTAATGGCAAACAACCAAGTGTTATTCCTACAATATACCCTGTTTACCACAACAATTCTTAATGAAGTATTATTTCTAATAATTTGTAACAATAAAATAAGACAAATGTACGCTTGAATTACCCAACTATATCAATATCATAGATGTTGTACAGTGAATATATCAATAGAAAGGTTTAAATCTAGTTTAATCTAGTTGAAGTACGCATTGCGCATCTCCTTTGTGCATCAACAGCGGGAACCGCTTAAGTAACTCTTTATACAGCACCTTCTCTACGAAATCTGTGGTAAATCTTGTTCTGCGATAAAGGACTTTTCAGATTTGTGCAAAGACGACGTCTAACTTTAAAGATAACGAAAGACCATAAAGAATAGTGTGGGTATAGTATAAACAAGCAGTGATCTGATTCGAATTCCCAGACAAATGGACGGGCAATTGCAACGAATGATCCAAAAATACCTGGATTGAGTAACCCATTGTTCTCGGCTCTGTAAAAGAGAGGCAAGTCAATATCAGTGGGCACCTTGTTGTTGTAGCCCCGGGAAGATTCAATACAACAAGCGCGTGAAGATGGCAAAATATATTACGCAATGTTCTGCTTTTGGCTTCAATAAGCAAAAGAAACGAAAAATTGAGCAAGTAAAAGCAAGAAGCGCTAGTGAAGGAAGAGCAAACGAGAAATTTCATGCAAAAAAATTCCTTTGCACCTTCTACTCCATAGTAGAACCTTGCCATCCACTCCGCGTATGGAGTTGGGAAATTTAAGTTACAATTTCATTTGTTCATTAGAAGAAGTACTTGAAAAGGAAATAATGCAAAAGCCGTGGAAGATTTCGTAAAACACACTAAACTTCATTGTGTAAATCAGAAGCGATTGGTTTTCAGAATATCTCACTAAGTAGAGACGATGCTTGCGAAGAGACAGTATGAATTTTGTGTTGAAAAGGGCGAACCCAAAGGAAATTTTGGGAATATTCCAGTTCAAATGACCACATGTTCTTCCAATTTTTATTGCAATTACTAAAATGCTGTCACGATATCTAAATTCCTCTATATTTATTTGACGGAGATCCTAGTAAGAGCAGGACTCGGGCAAATTTTTTGCCGTTTCAGTCTACTCTTTTATCAACCTTGTATCTTTTCAAGTCTTATTTCCTCTTTTTATTGTTATTGAATATAATTATGCTTATGCGACGTAACATCAGTAGCTTCAAAAATTTGAGCTTGATTTCATCTTGTTGGCCTCTGGTTGTTTATAGGTCCCTGGACTCGAGCTGGTTCTCGACAGGCTTGACTATCAATGCACCATCCTAGTAAGAGTCAGTTGTTTTGGTTTCTCGTTAATGTGGGATAAGGACGGAAATAGAGGAAATGAAACTATTGATAATACAATATATGATAATGAATATATCAATGATAATACTTAAAAGATATCCATTAAGTCAAAAATATACCTGATTGTTAAGGTTTAATTATTAAACTGTCCAATAACTCATGAATAAAAGGCCAAATCTAAAGTAGTTGGGGAATAAGAACTATTTTCTAGTCTGTTTGATAACTGGTCAAGAACCGTTTATATCTTCTTAAACAGATGGAAACGTGATCCGGATTATAAAACAATATATCTTGGATTCTGGTAAATGATTAAACCAGGGTGGATATTGGCTTCACATTTGAAAATCGCTATTTTGCCATTTTGCTTCTAAACTAAAAATTATCATTAGTAACTTTACACTCAGTTGCCATTTGAAAACAGCTACACTACAAACAGAACTGCAGTAAATGGCAACATCCCTGAGCGCAGTGGTGGCGCGAGCCGCCTAGAAGTTTGGCGACAAGAACACAAAGGATTCAGGAAATATGTTTTAAACCGCGCCCTTTCCCTCACTGGGCATGTCTTTTTCTGCTAGGAAACACCCTTCTTTCTTCCAGAAAAATGTCTTTCGTTATAAGAACGGTCAGGCCACCATAATGAATACAGCTTGACAAAAACGTTCTAAGACCCCATTTACACTGGAACGGATCCAAACTAGAACAAGCACAGATAGGCTTACCGATTACACTGCAAGTGATGGATCTGTACCTATATGGATCCAGTATCTGTCCTAGTTTGGAATCACTTTCCAAAGTCTACCAGTTTCGATCCGTTCCAGTTGAGGTCCACTGTAAACGGTCGAAACAGATCCACGCGGATACTGATCGGTTAGTGGAGAATCAATTTTTAGTCTCGAAGCTGATTTAGAAATAGATAACTCGGCGTTACCACCGCGACAAATGTGTCAATTGAGTGGAAGTGTTCTGGCACAGTTCCAAGTGTACACGCTAATAAAAATCGTTACGGATCAGAAATGAATCCGTACACTATGGATCCGTACCAGTGTAAACGGGGCCTAAGTTTTGATATTTGAAATATCAAGGACCGTCTTTGGGAAAAAGTGGCGGAAGATGACTCTCCTATTCCTCCTTGGGACTCCGTCATTTTCCGAACGAGCTTCACGGACTTATAGTGAACTTATTTAAATAGACCTGATTAAATTTAGTTATATTCTACGTTATTTGCGAACACAACTACTCTCTATAATCATAGTTCCTGCACTGAAAACAAGACCACGACCTGTCTAAGGTGGTCACAACAACATGGCCGCTGCGATTTTTGTGTTGCTTCAGCTGAAAAACAATAGATACTCGATCCAGATTTTTTTTAGATCAGTCACTGTAACAAACAAGTTTCCTTGACCCATATTTTATCACGAAATCTCGTTTTCAGGATGATGTGAAGATGTGAACACTCATGAACGAGTATGACTAGATACATAGCTCAGTATGACGCAAGACTTTATAATTCATAATACTGAATCTAAATCACTCTGTTATCTCGTGACTATCCTAAGATTGCTTTCCCCTTCAAATGAGAAGTCAAGCGACAATTCTCACTTTAGATTAACGAGCTAGTGGCCTTGATAGAATCTCATTTCTTTACAATATTGTCCTAGCCACTCCTCTTAGTTACCGCAGTTATTATCAGAATTACGCATAGATAGGTGTTCACTGCAAATTCAGTCAATAATTAAAGTATTTCCTACTCAAACGTCTAAGGCTGAGGTGCCTGACATAAATCGTCTACCTTATCATGTTGCTAACTAGTTATTTATCGCACAGACATTTTCACAAAAGTGACAAGACAAACCTCAGATACGAACATGAACGAGAAGATAAAACTTCCATTCACAAAAGTGTCGGGTCAACCTAACTCGGTATTGATTGCAAGCACAAGAGTTATTATGGTCAATGAAAATAATTTAAGCTTTGAAGCTCAATACTAAAGACGTCAGATTTGCAGTCGTGAGACATGGATTCGAAGTTACCGTGGTCATAATCATAACTTTACTCCTGTTAAATACACAAGACTACCATGTCAACTTCTGTATGGAGCTAGTGCAAAAGTTGACAAGTGGATACCTTGTAGGCACGTAACACATGCCGCTTATACGTATATACACAAATAGACGAACACTAATTAACATGAATGGATGATCGGGGTTGAACATTGAGCTGTTTAGGTACGTAGAAAATGTAGTATATGTCCGGTCTTGAGACCCAGGTTCGAACCTTTTGCCACCAGCTTATGTTCAAACAAATTGCTTGATTCAAGGTTTGGAAAGAAAACTGGTGAAATTAAGTTAACAGGATGGGAAGTTTTGAATCAGGTTCACACTCGTGTTTAAGACAAGAAAAGGAACCTTAGTTTAGGGTAAAGCTGTACTATTCTAATTGCTAGTATCAGAGATACGGGCTGTATTGTACATTGACATAATCTGCAATGGTTTCATGAATTCGTTGGCTGATTTACTTATTGATTACTAAATGACAAATGCACCAGCTATCTACCCTGAACACACGATTCTGCATCTACTGATGGCGACAACCAGATAGCCTCTTATGGTTTCTTATAGTAATCCTCCCTCTCAATATGATCACAATTTCTTTCACCTTCAATAACACAGAGCCGATATTTTTTCGCGCACTATAAGTGACATGTCAGCTAGAGTAGTCGATCAACTATTCATAAATCCAACTAAGTTTAGGGTCGCGAGCTTATCCCATTTAAGCATCACATTATTCCATCAGTACCATTCTCCATGCACATCAGTTCGCAATCCATGCCACTCTCCTCTCTCCCTATATGCCACTATTCCCTATATGCCAATCTCCTCTGTATACTACTCTCCCATGTAGGCCACTCTCCCCTATATGCCACTCTCTTCAATACGCCACTCTCCCATGTAGGCCACTCCCCCTTATATGCCACTCTCCCCTATATGCCACTCTCCTCAATACGCCACTCTCCCATGTAGGCCACTCTCCCCTATATGCCACTCTCCTCTATATGTCACTCTCCCATGTAGGCCACTCTCCTCTATATACCACTCTCCCATGTAGGCCAC
>JANTCA010004556.1:0-10166 GCA_024741275.1 Chironex yamaguchii
ATGTATGTATGTATGTATGTATGTATGTATGTATGTATGTATGTATGTATGTATGTATGTATGTATGTATGTATAAACAGAGGCTTGTAGGGATAAAAATGTAGATTTGTCGTTCTCCTTACTTCAACATATCCACTACAATCTACTCGTCTATAAAGCGTTCTTCGTAATATAAAATGATATACATCATCGATATAAATTGTATACAAGCTTCAGAACGAGGCTTCCCTTGAAAGACTTCCCTTGAAAAGCTAATGCAAACAATTCCAGTTACCCCTCTCCTTCTTGTCCAAATGTAGTTTCTGTGTACGTCGTTCATTACAAACAAACAGACGAATCCAATATCTGTAGGTTCTCCTTGGGCTTAGTGACGCAGCCGATGGTAACCAGCTGGACAATTTGCATTAAATTCATGTTCATGTAAGCAGAAAAGACAATGAGCATGACAGGTGAGCAATCCCAAGTCACGACAACTAACAGGTGCAGAAAGTGCAACCACAGACGGCAAACGGGCAAAATTCTAAAGCATGCACTAAATCGTAATAAATAAGCCATGATGAGAGATAATAGCCTAAAGCCAGCACTAAGGAAAGGCGTCCCTTCCATCAGTTTCATCGGCCACCAACCAACAAAAGCAATTTGCTTTCATTATGCCATTTTCCTCTAGGTGAAGTAAAACCCAAAAATCATGCCGGTATATGACGCCAGTATGCATTGTCCACAGAGACCTACGTGACATCAAAGGAGAACGGAGGTTGACTCACTTTTCATTTCATTGCAATGGAAGCAAAAAAATGATTCTTTACCATGGTTAGTACCATGCTAAGACAGCACATAGTGCATCCTTAATCGCAGCAGGTCGCGCAAGATGCTGGTTACCTGATGCCTTTCCGATAAATAAAAGCTATGCGAATTTTACTCTCTATAGCGCCAATCAACATATCGACAACTTACACTGGACGAAACCGTCACTATGCAATGCCAATGTTCGAAATTGAACACAAATTGACACAACATCCATCTGATACAATGTCAGAAGCTTGACCTACCAAAGGGGCAGTAATGCTCCCCGCTACAGAGACAGCGCTTCAGGGTCGGTTAAGGAGTACTTGTCTATTTCAAGTGTAAAATAGTTTGTTCATCACATTTAATTCGATTGCCTCTTCACAAGTGATAAACGAACACAATAAAAAAACGACTATAGTATAAGGATAATTCGCGGATGACACACTAGCTACCTCCATAAAACGTGCTACAGCATGTGCCAAGCACCTCAAAACAATTCAAAAGACGTACATATTGTGCATTACACCCACAAGTAAACAGAGTGATCTTGTACTCTCACAACAAAGCATGAACCTTGATGCCGACTATTAGTCGTTATTAGTCCCTTGAAAAGCAGTCTCCCTTTTAGCACCCACCACATGCCTGCGACTTGTAGATGTATTAAACAATGACCCTAAAGTAAAGAACGACAGTCGCAGTAGCTCACGGTTGCCTTTGTCTAGTGAGTAAAACGATTATCTTTTTGATGGCTAAGTGTATTTTCATTTTCAACGCCCGTAGCATATATGACTTACTAAAAATGAAAACTGTCAGCTGTTTCTTAGCAGCGATTTAACCGGAGACAATTTGGCTTTGTATTTGATAACATGACGACGCCTAGGACTTAACACAAAGTGGCTGCGCTAAGGTAATACTACTCATCAAGTAATCGATTTTCTTGGGAGACCAATAACCAAGTATAAGGGCCTAAACTTGATTGCATAGACATGATGCGCCAAGTATCGTAATATCTGCCTGTCTACGTATCTTAACATTTTGCGAAAACGGAGACGTAATGAGAATTTCCTTACAGTTTTTTAACAATGCTGAAAGTCGCACCCCAAGACTTAGATTGCAAATGTCAGTGTGAATAACGCTCCAGTCTATCAAGGAGAAGACACCGCAAAGCAGCATACATTGGAAGAAACTCGCCAGATCATCACCACGATAAATTTTCAACACAACAAAACCAGTGTCGTCCATGCAACTCACAATTAACAAGGAACCTCGAAATTTCAAAACGTAAACTACTGTAGTCACAATAACTTTGTGTGTTTAAACTATGAGCTACACCAAAACTACGGGTTCCACCGGGAAGTGTGTGGAAGAAGAAACGTTTTCTACGAGCACCAAACCACAAGGAGAGATCGATTACTTAAAAACATCGCGAAGAATACCACCTTCTCAAGTGGTCACACAACAATTGCTGTCATCAAAAAGTTTGGAACTCAACTCACGCCACCTCTTCAAATCTACTCCATTCCACAAGAAATATGTCATCAGAATTTCGATAATGACAACCGAAAAGCTCTGGTCAACATGAGTTTATATGCACATAACAGTTTGCAGGACTTTCAGAAAACTGGAACATGGCTAATGTGGATTTTCGAAATCAACTCGCTTGCCATCTCGAATGTCAACCAGCGTAAACAAGATTCCCATTCTAAGGCACAATCAAATATTTACACGTTCATCTTATCATCAGTGAACGTCTTCCAACTCAATCAAAGTGGAAAATTCTAATCAAAAGAGACAGGGTAACCAGGCAACCAGAACATCTAATTATGTCAAATCGCACTCAAAACGACAGGAAACATGATGCGTGTGATGTCGCAAGAGATTAATGAAGAATGACAAGTCTCGCTAACGGTCATCGACAGGGAGTGATATTGAGAATAGACCGGCGAGCTATGAAAAAATAGGATGCAGATATAATGTACTTGGTTAAATGTTGAAAACACCAAAACGTGTCATAATACAAGCATTGGCTAAGATACTTTATGCTTCGTAAAACTGTAATCAAATCCACTTTCAAAGAACTTTCATGCTAGATAACTCATGATGGTGACCGGCACCATTTCTATAGGGTTACTTATAGTTCACAACATCTTGTGATCAGGATCTTATCATGTGACATTACACAACTTAAAATTAACATCATATACCGTCAAAATTAATGCTTCCGCAGCATCATTATTTAAACAAAGCAATGTGCTCGACTGTTTCTTGACAAGTTGACGGAGGATGTACTCATTCATACACATTAAACCCTCTTAAACTCTCCTTTTCTCTTTGACCTTCCTTGCTAGCTTTAATAGATCGTTTCCAGTCCCCTTCATCAAATCATCCGTCCATTGCCGTGAACTCTGACTTCTGCCGTCTACCACAATGCCCTGGATTATGGTCCTAACCAAAAAACTGTACATAAGTAAAGGAAAGGCCAAATAAAATTAAAAAGCGACGATCTCTCTAGATTTTCATGCGTCTGGTAATGCCCTTTGCACCATCGTAGCATGCATTACATGTCCGTTTAGCCTCCCAAAATTGACCAAGTCCTTCCACAGTATCCACGCTCTTCTCAAACCCTATCCTGTCTGTTTTCAATGCCCGTTATCCTGTTCGCATCTCTCGTCCTTAATACTTTCAGACCTTATACAGTCTTAAGCCCCTTACATGCAAAATATAAGAGTTGAAACGCCAACAAACTACAACCGTATATACTTTAGACAACGCATCTCGTTTGGCAACACAAGACGCTCCACCGGAATGATAAATGGCAACAGATAATACCCAAACACAATGTACTACATTGTGGTAGGGATCCTACTGCCCTGTCCCCCATGTCAGTCACATCTATTGTCTTGGTGCAGCTATTGTCCAGTAAGTTATACACTACGCCATGCAAGAAATGGAATCACCAAGGTAGATATTCCCACCGTTACCCAATTATATAACCGACTGTCTTCCTCGTAGCAGACCTAAATGGGGCAACCATTTCAACGCCTACTAATGTCACTATTCTTCCAGCTACATAGTTTTTGTACACCAATAATAAACAAGGTTCCAAGGTGAATATCAATCACACCACTGACCACATACCGTTGCCACCTTACGAGCAACAAAAGGGCCTCTTGACTAATCCACTTTGGCCAGTATCATCCAGCTCCCTGTGGTTGCTTGAATTCTACTTCTTCTCTGAAGATAGCACGCCGCTGAGTTTAAAGAATGGCCTATTGTAGACAAACTTCATTCACGTCATGACAATCAACTCCATGATAACAGCTCTATTCAAATTCATCTTACATTCAAGCCATCTATCTGTTGTCATATTGTCTCTTGGGTTGTTTTTGTGTGCTGATGTCAAAATGATGCCCTATAGTGTATACCTCATTCATCGCCACATACCAAATAACATCATCAGGTGTATTGTTTCATCGCCACAATATTCAATCACGTGCCTCTGTCAAATGCAATATCCAAGGTGGTGAAAATTGCGTATCGTCAACAAGGACAGAACGGTCAACCATTTGATCAATGAGCAGGCTGTTAATAGTAATCGTCCAATTTCACTCCACAAAATAAGAATAAATAATTCGATTATCACTGCGTTATCTTCACCAGATTTTTACTGAATGTCTTAAAATAATTTTTCTATCAAAATTGCTTCAACAAGTTGTCCTTTTATCATCTAACGTCAATACCCATCAGTCAACAGCGTTTCTTCCAAATTTCATCAATCTACCTTGACTACTTACAACTTCTATTTAAATTATTTCCCTCTTTAACTTTAAGGATAGTGAAACTCATTGCCTGCTTAATACCTGACTCTTTTCTTCCTTATGTAAATGCCAATAGTGCATATACCATGTTGAGTTGACTGCTGCAAAGTCTAGTATTTCACTGTACTCACTCCACCACAACAACATTTGAAAGAAGAAACAACGCCAACAAGAAAATGTAGCTGGCAGTGTCTGTGGTTCCATAACAACAGATCTTGGCGAGCCATGCCGTGCTAAGTTTTAAGGAAATACATGACAAAGTCAGAGCGCAAAGTAGCGCACAGCAGCTGAGTTACGACCACCGTTACGGATAATGACAACGTCTCCTTTGCACTCATTCAATGGTGTCCTGTTACAAATGAAAACAATGCTTACTCAGCTCGATTTCAGTGCAAAATTGGACGACATCACTCAAATAACAATTTTCTTGCCATCCGCTATCTAAAATCTTCCGAATTTGCCAAGTTGTTGATAGGACGGCAAATTCAAACATATTTCAGGGCATGCTTTCTAATGATCAAATCACAAAAAGCTATCGAATAAAGTCAAACCTGTTCCAGTAAAATATTTCGTCATCGTCATGTTCAAATGACAACAAATTTCGACCCTAACAATAGTCCGCTATTCATATTCCTGTCTGAAATAAGATATGTCTTCTGTGGTGAAGAACTTGTGGGTTGGACACAAAAAAAATTAAAGCGAAATTGTGGCAATATGCTCGATACGAAATACACGAGACTGCCTTTCGAAACTTCCAGACTAACATTGTCGCGGCAATTTTACACTGATTCATTTATGACCTTCTTGACAATATGTGTTAAAATGATATATGGCTTCGATGGCCCTTGCTACAAGTACCCTTCCAATTATTTCTTCGTATCGTGCAAAGTTTCAGTCTTGAAAGACACCGCGTGTTTCTTTCGTCACGGTCAAAAAACCACCTGAATTCATCGACAGTGTACGACGACTGGTTTTTGTCTTTCTGTCAAATCAGACCACGTGAAGATAAATTCACAAGGCATTGTCAAGACAAGAAGTACTTACAGAACGCAAAACTGCAACGAAAAACACTTAGTAAACGCCAAGACGTACGAGTTGGGTGCATAATTACATCTTCGCTACCTTAACGACGATTGTTGTTGTTTCCATTCATAGCGTATCGTGTTGTTGCTATCATAAGGACACATCCTTCGCTTCACTAGGTTTCACTGTCGCCTTCAAAGCATGTCAACTCAAGAGTTAAACAATTTACAACCTAACTGCTAATTTAGTAATATTAATATCATTTGAACGGAGTTTTAAGCAAACCATACATGTTTGTAACATTAAACTTAACCAAGCATATATATAAGCGCGGTTTACTGGCCGCCATCTTGGTTTGTCGTCGTCTAAGCTTATTTTAAAAACTGTTATACTATTTTGGTTTAATTACGATCATGAATTTAAAGTTGCAGGTTTTAAAAAGGCAAGATATACCCTTCTTTCATATTTAATAATACCACACACCCACTGCAGCAATAGAAATTAACCATTTCTAGAACATTAATTGATAATACTGAGATTGATAACCATGTTGATGTCCTTAGTTGAATACAACAACTTGTCACAAAAATTAATTTGTTTTGGACAATAAAAAGCTACCTTCTGTAACAACAAACTAGTTGATGAGGTTGCTCATGGCAACTACTACTTCCTTACACTGGCAATCGTATTTTGAGGGGCGAATACAAGTCGGTCGTCCCTGCAAAATCACAAAATACGTCTAAGAGGTCCACTGTCCGTGGATTGATTGAGCGGAAGCCTCTCGCCGTAGCCTTTGTTACTCGTCCATCTAGTCAATTTGGCCATAATAACACTCGAGAAACAATTATTTTTGTAAAATTTGCAGCTAAACTTTCTAGAGATGTCGTGTTATTATGTCGCTTGATAAACTGTCTTCAACCGATAACACTGGCTTTTTTTCCTCTTTCACCTGATTTATTTGGCCATGGTTGAGTAGGTCGAGTCATTCAAAGAATGTCCAGCCAATCTAACAAAAACCATAACAGCACCACATCCCACTCTAGATCCTGTCCGTCGCTTGTTTCTTTTACAGAGGAAGCGCCGTTGAGGAGAAAGATGAAAAATATCGCCACACTTCACCTTATTCCAATAGCTTATGTGTGCGTCAAACGTTTAAAATTAGCCAAGGTTGAATGACGAGATAAATAGCACTTTATTCTACGTTTATTAAAACTACTGCAAGAAAATAAACTGCCAGAGACGGATTAGAAGCTTAAAATATTGTAAACTGGCTTCATATTCACTTTATAACGGTCACAACACGACTTTTAGTTGTAATATACAAGAAAAAAGGGGCGCATTTTGTCTTATTATCGTTCCCGTGCATGGATGATACTACGGAGTATAATTTTGCCTTGACCGCCTTTCAATAAATGCTGCTTCTTAAAAAGCGACCTTTTTGTCAAATCTAACGATGCTACGCACGACGTCAAGACACCTCAAGATATTTATAGTCAACTGCCTTCATGTAGCAGCCATGTAAAAAGGTTATTAAAACCAGAAAAATAAAATTTTGAATCAAAATTGAGGACAACTGTCAAGCCATCAATCACAGGAGTCGTGTTTGAGTAAAATAGTCTCAAAATCGACTAGCATAGCCCTTATTTCATAGCCAATCGGGCAAAATATACAAATTGGTGAAGTCGAGTGATGTTGCAGGTGACAACCAAGACATCTTAATTAGCTGAGAACTCTCAACAGCATGGTTTGTCCTTTATCCGACCAAGGTTTAAGCACTCATAGTTTAATTAGGACCACGATAGGATTTTTAGAAAATACCCAACAAAAATGCTACCTTGAGGTTATGACAATGATATGACGTTTTGTCTGTCTGGGTAATATACGAAGTGGGACATAAAATATTTCGGAATTCTCGAGATAATCGTTCCTCAGGGCTGATCATTCTCGAACTAAACAATTGCAGAAAAAGAAAATGGCGCCTGTACTTTAAGACTCCATGGTCAAATTGCAACGAATTAACTGTCATCGTGCCTTTTAGTTCACTATATGTCATTTCCTCGGAATTTTAAGCGTTATTCGACTCTTAAGAAGATTCAATTGAGTCCACGTTGACAATATTGGAGACCAGAATATCCTTCGTGTTTATGTGCGGACCGATAGAGGACATCTCGTTCATAATTGAAACGAGTCATAAGTATGGTGAATAAAAGGCATGCATTCATTTGCTAACATCACTTTATATGAATTCGTTCTTAATATTGATTCTTTTTACAAGTTCACAGATGCTTTGTACGTGTTAAGAAAACCAGGCCTACACTTGTACACGTCGGAGACCACTGCAGTAATCACAAGGTGGATAGATGGGATGAACTTTCTAGCTCCACAATCAAACATAGCTTTGAATTTGTACTTGATATTTGCAAAACCTGTGTAAACTATATTTCGGGTGTTCACCTTGCCATAACAAACGTGTTCTCAAAATCTCATGTTTACGAGCAAGAGGTAATTCCTCGCTGTATACTGTCATGCCACGAGTAGTCTAGTCTAGGGTTGGTCTGGTATTCTAAAACTTTTTACTAACTTCTACGTAACACAACAATTAAAGGTGACTTCTTCCTAATTTCATAGGAACAATTTCAACAACTATGGCTTTTCTAAACAAGGCAACAAGACGAATAAGTTGCACAGGGTTAAAACTAAACATCGTAATTTTGTCTCTGTCTATACACCATAATAAAGCGAGTGGCACTGAAAACACAAAAAATTGACCAACTTACCTTCAATACGTGAAACAGAGGATACAATTATCCAAACTGAAATACAATTTAACAATATACTGCGTCTAAAACCTCCACGTCCTAGTTTCTTCTCTTTTAGGGCATTCAAGGCCTATACCAGTCTCCTTGCTTTAATTACTGAAATAATATACAAAGTTCTCAAATAATCTATTAAAGTAGATCCATTCTGCGTCAAGAAAAAGCTATCATACTGCGATTACGCTGCTAATACTCCCAATGGCTGATGCTCGCTCTCTTTTACACCCTCTTTCCGCCATGACAGTCAAAACACCTTGAGCTGGGAACTCAAAAAGCAGTTGTGGCACCACTAGCTACTGCGCATGCTTACAACAGCTATGCAGGTAGTTTTTGTATAACGCATGCGCATCTTTTCTATTGTTTGGTCACATGCATATTACGATTATTTTTGTACGCTTCGACAAGCAAACTGGGCATAATGGTTTTTTTGTGATAGGGCGTGGATTTCATCGTCTAATGTCGCAAGGGTTACTGAACGAAACGGCCATTTTTTCATCTGTTCAGCGTATTGTATGCAAAAACATGCTACAGCAGTTTCGGCGTAAGTTGTAAATAACTGTGCGATGAACGAGCAAACACTTACTATTACGTTTGACAGTGTCAGCGAATTTTTCGCGCTATGGACATATTGGAGAGTTGAAATTAGCTGCTAGCTATAACATAAAAGCAAACGCAGATTTACGCAGATTTGTCAAGGATAAAATTTGATCTGGAAGAGAAGTCTGTTCGTGTCGTTTACTGCGTTTGAATGGTTGGATTATGTGCGATCAGCCATGATTGTCTCGAGGTTTTGACTGTCGTAAATTGGCACACTCAGACACTCAAACGCTGGTCTACACGCGACGTGAATCGTGTTTTGTATCTTCAAGGTTTGTGGTTGACTCTCAAGGGAACTTCGGATATGACACAGCACAAATTGACAGAGAAAAGCCTTGTGTTCAGAAGTTAACTGGCTTGAGTGTAGGTCTCCTTTGAAAATCATTGGAGCAAACACAAGTGATTTTTGTCAAAGATATAGTATGGCGAAGTTCTCATCCGTATCAAATCTGTTGAATTCTGTTTCATTGGAAGACCTTAATTCACTCACTTCAACGTATTGAGGTGTTGATGAGCTTTTTCAAGTAGTAGTTGATGTTTGTTTGCATATAGAAATATTTTGAAAACATGTACTCCCTCAAGGAAGGAACTTTGTTTGGGGTTATTAGCATCACAGTTGCCTTGGAGTTTCCCTTGACACAAAAACAAAGGTTTATTGAATTGTGTTCAGTCCTTGTTCATAGTTGATGACCGTCTTGACCATCTACCGGTAGAAATGATGTTTTGGTTTCTACAACTGCAAGAGGTGATTTGGCTGGAGTAATGAGGGCGTGGGTGATTTCATATGAAGGTCGAGGGCTGTTGAATACATGCTTTTAAGATAATTGATGCTTCAAGCTAGTTGATACATTGGCTGATTAGTAACACATTGCAAAGTTTTGCAAATGTAGCTAATTGCGGCGAAACTAAATGGTTAAAAGTAGTCGAAGGTCTGGCATATACTATAGGATGAAATAAACCACGATATTGGCGAGTACTTCGAGTTAAAAAACCTGGCGACAGAAAGTCAGCAAAACGGAAGATAAAAGTAACTCAAAAACGATGGTGCATTCCTATCTTGCATTTAAGGAGCCATATGATTGGTCACATGAATAAATCAACGCTATTTTTTTTGTGTGTGTGTGTG
>JANTCA010004557.1:0-10166 GCA_024741275.1 Chironex yamaguchii
CCGAATAAAACTGAACAATAACCTCATCTTTTCAAGTTCGCCGCGCTTCCAAACCAGTCCTTTGATTAACTATGGTCTGACTTGAAGTTTGCTAGAATAGGGATATCGTACTTTGAGGGAAACAGTCATCTATTTTTGATTTCTTCTATTACTTCTTGTGTTCTCGCAAGTTTCGCAATATCTTTCATTAAAAGTATGAGTTCAAGTCAACAATAATGCCATACAGACTTCCTGTTTCTGTATTTGTAATTGTATTATTCACAGAGTTGTAAACAATAAGAAATAAAAGGGAAGATAAACAAATTTTGACAAAGAGATAAACACAAAGCATATTCACTTGTGAACTATTTCTCTCAAACATTCAACTTTACAACTTTTTCTGAAGTGATAACTTTAACAACTCCTTTTGCGCATTTAATTTTTTTCGGCACTTGGGGGGACGAAAGGAGAAGAACTTTTTCCTTTATGTTTGCCATTTCCATTTAGTAATAGTTTGCTTGCTGATTGTTTGGATAGTTTTTTAAGGCCGTCTTAATTGCTTGTTTGTTACCAGATGTAGCTAATAAAGCAGGCACAAGGGTCTTAATTTCATCATGTACTAGAGGAAGGGCACTTTCTTTAAAACGCCCAAGTATGGGTTTCAGCATATTCCGGGTCTTTTTTAGCTTTGCGATAACCAGGGCCTAACATTTATTCTACTTAGTTTATCTGCTCTATGACCATACTTAAGATAAATTAATCCCCTTCCTTGTCATTGATGATACAGTTCAGGATCAAGACTACGTCACTCTTTCATAGATGGAGCCATTATTATTATTATACCGAATTGTCAGTCAAGATATTTATAGTAGTTTGGGGCGAAGCTGCATTAAAAAGGTCTTTTATTCAAATCCAAAAGGTTACCATGCTCTTCTCTAATTTCCACCATGATGCTGTTAAAAGAAGCTTTCCTAACTTAATGATAAAGCTTATTATAAAACTGATTATTATCTGTATTATTATTATAAAACAATTAATACAATTATCATAAAACTGATACATTCTTGTATGTTTATTTCTATCAATGGCGCATAAAAGTGGTAACAGTTCATGATCCACAAGATGATTTTCGACAATGTCCGTGTGCACAAAAATGTAAAGCCTGTGTCGTATACTGATGTGTATATGGGAATAGTTGTTTTTTCTTCTGTTAGATGCTTGACTTTTCCATTCTAATGGCCTAAAAAATTTGATGTCTCCATCCACTATTGTCCTTATGTTCTGTGCATTTCTCATAATTTATCAACCCCGTCTGGCATGCCATTAACCCACTTAAGCTTAAAGTATTAAATTCTTGTGCCTCTAAACTATTCCAGTTCGCCCGTCCTTGTTAACAAAGTGCACAGGTTGACGTTTCTTCTGCAATAATGTCTCAGAGTCCTTTTCATATAGTGTTTTCTCATAGTAATACTTCACTATGGAATCGGCAGCTAGAGTAGTGTTGATATACTCAATAAATTTATGAAAAATCTCAAAGAGCTTTTTTTTCACAAATTTAAAATGTGTTGCCCATATGTTGGTTGTATCCAATTCCCCAAGCATAGAATTCCATGACTTTCGTAGACCTGATTCTGCAGGATCTACTGCACTATTTGCTACCAAAGGAATAGGATTGGGCCCCAAATTTATTGGAAATCCTTGTTTTACAATATAATCGTTTGATGATGGTAGGGAAATAACTCCCACCTCCCATTGATCGACTAGATCTATGTTGGTTTTTAATTCAATGGTATCACCATTTTGCTCAGTCAGGGTCATTTCAAAAGATTCGTTCTTGATTTCTGTGTGAATTGTTTGAGATTAAGTTCTATTTATATGCTTTTTGCCTCTGAAAGAAGTATCCAACTATCATCTTCTTTACCATAATTTCACCATTGCACTTTGACATACATACGGTTGCAAATTTTCTTCCTTTGAAGTGTTCTTTCTATCTGATACACATCATCAGGTAATGTTACTTTTTATAACTCTTTATGATAGAAGATCCGCTCTATACGTTCATCTTTCAAGTCTTCCAGTTGATATAGGGAGGGAGTTGTTGCTAACACCGCTTTCACTTGGGAGATTTCTTCACTCCAATTCTTCTTGTATCCTTTTCAGAAAACTCGTTTTCTTAAACTAACACGAACCTTATCACCAACTTTCAATTTGGGCAGTAAAACAGAAGATGTTGGGTTCTGAAGAAGTTGCTGTATCTTGCCTATATTGGTTACACTCACTTGTGCGAATGTAGTTTTGATAATATGAGGATAACTCTGATTGTAGTTATTCATCAGATATTGTAACACATCAACATACCGTTGGGTATTATTTACACAAAAGTATCAAAACAAACGGGTTTTAAGGGTTTGATTAAACCACTCCACTATAGCTGCTTTGGTTTCATTACGAGCGGTTTAGAACTTTATTTCTAATTGTATTAATTAATTGTTCAAAGGGTTGATTCAGAAACTCTTTCCCTTGATCTGTTCTGAGTTTATCTGGTTGACAATGACAGTGTGTTAATATATCACTGAAGACTGAGGACATGTCTTGCCCCTTTTTAGATTTCAAGGGTTGAATACAAGCATATTTGCTGAACACATCTATAACAGCTAATACGTATCCAGTATTAGTACGAGCATATGTTTGAAGATCAACTAAATCTGCTTCCCAGAGATCATCAGTATGACTGCTAAAGACATGTACATGTTTAAATGTTTTTCTAGATGGCTTGAAAAGATTGCACACAGGTTCTTGTCGACTTCATGTATCAACTACTTTGCGTGTTAGTGATAGGAATTTTTTCTTCCATGCACGATAAGCTCGTCAGATGAAGTAAAAAGTAAATTCTCCTGTTTCATCGATCTTTTCATTCTAACAAATCACTAAACAACTGATCAATATCTACAGGATGAACTTTTTTAGACATTTTTGATTTAATCTCATTCTTATATACTAATGTTCAGATATCCTTGTTAATCAATATATCCAAAGGAACTTGATGTTGACGAATAAAGTCTATCCAGCTCTCTAATCTTTTAATGTTGGGTGGTGATTTTTGGTTGTGAAATAAGTAATTGACCAGTAAAAGTACCTGACTACCTGGTACACTTTTACTCTGCAATATGACTTCTCTACGCGCATTGCTTTGAATAGGAAATGTTTTAATCAATTCAAAGAATTGTTTCAGTGTGGTAGTGTGGTAACTACTTACAATCGTGGATTGAACTAAGGGCAGGTAATGTTAAATTTAATCATCCCCTTTATGAGGTTCCTCATTCAGAGTAAGTAAAGAAATTCTATCTGGTGGAAGTAGCACTAAGTCCTAATAGTGATTCATTCATTTCCTTGATGTTAAATGCTTAAATGTTGACTCACATTGAGCCACTCCAAAGAAACCTGTCGCCATTCTGTAGCGTGCACAGTGCATATTAAAGTTATTATTAGCTCAACAAATGATAGAATACCCTCCTGGCCAATAGCCCAGATGTACAAAGCATTTGCATCGTAACCAATGATATTCTTACACAGTTTTTGAGGGTACCTTGAGTCGATTTGATGGTGATGATGGAATATAATCGATGGACCTTCCACAATGGTGCGTTTCATCATATCATGAATGTCTTTACTCTTTTCATCAGATGGTGAAAGTATTGACCTTGTTTGAGTATATCAAAGTAGTATCACATAGCGACTCCAGGGAGGGAGATAGCTTGATGAAAACTATCCATCCCTAGCTGACGAAAGAAGACAATCATACTGCCTATTGTCTGGATCATTGGTGTTACATCTTTGTTATTGTACCACTCCAAATAATCTGATAGTGTCTGTCAATCCTCTCTCATCTATAATTCTCAAAGGAAAGGATAATTTCGTTGGCCCTCTTCATCTTTTCCTAATTCATTACCATGCTTGATAGTAGAATAAAATTCTTATAAGATGAGAGGTAACATTGCTTAAGGACGTCAAGTGAGGTTAAATATTCATAAGGGAACAAACCTTTCTCTTTATCAGTACCAAATGCTTTGAACAACTTTGCCAAACAATAACCTGATGCTAAAAAGCACATGATGTCCAGTAATGTAAAGTCTCTTGTACAGATACTTGGATATTGATTTCTTTTACACAAAATAATTTCATTTAATTCTGTAAAGATATAAGGTTTGATTAAATTGATGTCATAAGAAGAAGAATTGAACCCCAACGCAATCAATTCATGACAGTATTTTAAAGCTGCTTTAGTAAGCGTTTTCCTGACTGAAATCTGCCTGCTAAATTGTTCTCCTCCCACACTTCTCTCTCCTCAGTCTCTGTTCCTAACTCATTAAACTCATCAAACAAAAATTGTATCATTGTAACATTATCGTTGATGACTTATACTTATGAATTCATCTATAAAGCTAGCTGTGAGATGCTTTCCATCGTGATGCTGAACATGCATTTCCTGGTATGTTGGAAGTTAAACTGAAGGAGATAGGATGGTGAATTTTGTTTCCTTGATGTGTGGACTGGTGGGCTTCAAAATCAAAGACAGCAAAATATGGATCGTAACACAATTCCTCTCTTATTGTTCCAAATACTTTTGACATTCTTGAAAGACTGGTGGATTGTTGATATATACACCACCTGGATACTTTCTCTTAACTTCTCCATCACAAGATTTACTATGTCATTCCATATCATATTTCCATTCAAAATGTTTAGTACAGTGTGAACGCAAATATTGATAACAGTACTTGTTAATATCTACAACAAGTGAGCAATGATTTGAGAATAAATTGAAAGTGATGGAGTTCTTTGCAAAAGGTTGCATGTTACGTCGTATAGTATCCTCAAGAATATGAAAATCTTCCAAATCTACACCATCAAAGTCCTCTTTACATTGTCCTGTGATGTTGAGGAAACGATGAAATAGTTTGTCTGCTGACCTTTTACAGTTATTGTGCTTGCATTTACCTGAACCTATCTCCAAACAACAAAAGACACATTTTTGATCCTGGTAAGCTTGTTCGCTTTTGTTATTGTGAGTTAATGATAAGATGCCTTTGTTGTTACTGATGTAAGGTGGTAGTATGATTGGTGCCCCCAATGAAGAACACGTTGAAAAGATAACAAAACGAACATTGACCACTTTTTCCACTTTTTCTTGTATCAGGGTGATGTTCTAGGACTCAATGATTGATATTGGTTTCGAAGAGTTTTTCCATGCATTTTCCATATCCTCTTTGGATAGCAATAGTGGATGATCGAAGATAAAATCGTTGTTAGAAGAATAAAAAAACCTTAAATATTTTGTTAAAATTAAATTAAACCGTTTTAATGCTCTATCTTACAAGAAACCAAATAAAACAAAAAGTGTTTTAGATTACGTCTCGTAGAAAAACGTAACAAATAGCCACTAAAATAGCAGATTCAGCCCCTTTCTCCTCTCCCTTCAATTTATCTTCCAGAAAAGCTTGACAGCATACTTGAACTTGCTTTTTTCTTTCATCCTGCTCTTTCTTTCTCTTTCCACATCTCTGATGTTTCAGATAATAAGACCTAAGAAAACTAAACCTGCACTTTCCACATACAAATCTCAAGGTTTGCTTGTCATGTTGCTCAAGCATATGGCGATTCACGTTGTATTTTCTGGTAAACTTATCTGGAATTGTTTGCATTGAATCATCTTGAATATAACATTTTTCAGAAGTTGAATTGCTTTTATAATGTCTGGAATCATAGCAGGTTTAACAGGTTTATTGGAATGCTCACGAGGTCATTGAATTCAAATACTGGCTTTTTCGGACGTTTTCTTGGTAGAAATTCTGGCGGTATTTTTATTGGAATGCTCATGAAGTCAGTGAATTCAAATACTGGCCTGTTTTGGAAGGATTTCTTTTTTGGTATATGAATGCAAAACTCTGTTTGAATTCACTTTCAGATGAAAGTATGTTATAGATATTGATGGGTTTCAAATCCCATCACAAGGGCATTTCTGTCCTCGTGAGATGGGGGTTTTTAATAGGAAGATGAGGTGTCTTTTTTCATTGTATATGGAACCTTGTTTTCCAGTTAGCAAGTGGACAATAAAAGATGCTATGACTATTCGTTGGTGTTATTTCAATTTATGTCCTTTCACTTACCATGTAAGGAAAAGGGAACAGCTCTAGCATGGCAGGAACTACTTCCTTGCGTGAAAAAAATTTTAAAAGAGGCATGGTAGGCTATAAAGAAGGACATTTAGAGATGATGCTCCAACAGTCAGCTGGAATAGAGTTAGTCAATTTGGAAGATTTTGATTATGCCACAGTTGATTGTCCCACTGTGATATCTTTTTACATCAAGTGTGTCATCCACAGATAAATTATTTCTTGTAAGTTCTTTTTCCTCTTGCAATGATGTTGTTCTTTCTGGATCGACCTCGTCAATTGATATTTTTTCTGCGAATTTGTGGAAAGATGAAGACACCCTACAATATGTGTCGTTGCCCTAAACAAGAGGTAGTTGTCTTTAGCAGTTGGGTCAATTGCCAACTGTATGGATCGTGGGGGTATGAATCCACCACTCAACACAATTGTTTTTTAAAATCCACCATGTCCTCTAGCATGATTGCACATTCCTAAGACTTTATTAGTGTGTTCTTTAAATGTGCTAATGTTCCTAACATTTTCCTTACACTTTTGCATTCACCCAATAGAATACACAAAACATAGCACACATAGAAATACATTTTCCCTTTTCTTTCAACTATTCCCAGCTATTTACAGTAAACAATATTACAATTGCCACTATATTTCACGAAGAAGACCTTGTTTTCTTCGTGAATTAGAGCCTCCATGGCTTCCATCAAGGTATTAAATACCTTTGTGGAGCCACTGATAAATTTCACGACATACTTTTCAAATTCAACTATATCGTATCGTCTTAGTATAAGGAGAACCTGTGAGCATGTGGTTGAATTTGCTGTATTTAAATATCCCTCTTTTTCTTCTCTGATTGGCTCATTTTCCTTTCTCTACCAATCCTCTCTCACTTTGGTCATTTTCATTCAATTACCCATCTCCTAGTCAAAATCTTTTCGAACATTCCTGTCCCAATTTTATCTTGACCATTTCTCCTTGCGATGTCATGTTCCGATTCTTTTACATTCAGTCTACCTATTCGAACCACTCATTTTAGTCCCAACCTTTTTACTCTCAACTTGGGACCAACCTTTTTGCTCCCAAAGTTTTGCTCCCAATTACTCCCAAAACGGGGGTCATTTTACTCAAACTATACTACTCTTAGTCATGTCACAGAATGGGAAATACGTATGACATACGTGATATTACGAGAAGTAGGATTGGGACCAAAAAGTCCCAATAGAGACAAGGGACAACAACGAAGGCAAGAATAGATACATGGAAAGACACAGAAAGGAGAGATGATTGAGGTAAAGAAAATATTTTCAAGAACAGAAAAAATTAGAAACCACAGGGCAAAAGGAAGTGGGTGTGCATATGGTAGAAAATTTTAATATTTGAAGGAAACACAACAAACAGGACAATGAGGAAAATAATAGAAATAATTCAGGCCGAGATCATACGTCGCATTTTTCATGTGTCGAATACAATTAGTGAATTAAATGCATGTAAAATACGACATTTGATTTGAATTACCTGCATGTGATGAATTATAGTCGAGTAAAATTATTTTATTCGACATAACCAGTCGCATTATGCGACCTTGATGCGACTTCAAATCATACGTCGTTTTGTGCATGTGTCAAATAAGGTGCAGAAATTAATTACAAGTCGATCTCGAGGCTGAGCGTGCGTACTATTGCTTATCTATTGCGCGTCATAGTCACTGATTTGTGAAAAAGTCTTCCTTTCAGATCAGTGATCAAGGTCGATTTTCCTGAGCACTCGTGTTTCTTCAGAGTTTCTATGAATACGACCGAGTCTTGACCAAGCCAACATTCTGGGCGTCCTGTGAAAAGATTATTTCATTGGACACATGTAAAATGCGACTTTTGATCCAGGCCTCAAACTGATGTCGATGACAATTAGACTTAAGTGATGCAACAAAAATGACAATGGAGACATATCTTTCCCTAGAACGTTTTAAGCTAAGCTTTTGACCTCACGTTCATTGTTTTGTGAGTCGAATATCCGAGGGTTCGCAAAAGTGAGATTTAGCTATTTGAAGATTTAGAATTTGCACATTTCACAAAGTAAGGTGTGAATACAGAAGAGTAAGCGTTTGAAACAAATATCGTGTTTATTTTTTTGCAATCAGATACTGCGAACACTATAGCTGTAAATATGAGAGACAATTAGGGAATGAGAATCCCCTGCAAATTAATTTTCAGCGGCAACTGAAAAATAAATGCCTAAGCTTTTACAAGAGTTTATTTGTATATAGTGATTTTTAATGAGAAAATACAATGTTTAATTTGCTTTATTTCCTTTTTTCTTTCTACTGTGGCAATCAGGAATCGTCGAAAACTTCGAATAACGAATGGTACCTTGTCCAAGGGAGCAAAAAGTAACTTCGAATAAACAAGATTTGGAGTAAGTGCAGGTTCGAGTAATTGAGGGAAATCATAAGTGTTTGTTAAGGAAAAATCAAGGGAAATAAAACCTAAAGGCGCCGAAGCCACGGGGGCCGCGGGGGCAACTGACCTCGTTACCTTAGTGGTAGGGGGCAGCTCGGGGGCTGCAAAGTGCCCTTTGTGAAAAATTGGTCTGAGAGAAATTTAATGCCGCATAAGAAATTTCGAAATTTTAAGGAAATTTTGTGTGTATCTGAAAGCACTAGAGGTATACTGAAGGTAATAAATCTTTCAAAAACTCGATGGACCACAAAAGGAGCTGCTGCACAAGTGGTCATTGACAAAAACAAGGAAATGAAAGCAACGCTGAGGCCACTGTCAGTTGATGCAGGTGTAACCCCAGGATGCCGTGATAAGTTTAAAGGCCTCATCTGCTAGCTCCAGTCCTTTCCAGACACGTTCAAGCTTCTTGCCGTGTACGAGTTTGCAAGTCTTCTAGAAAACAACTCACGACAGTTACAGAGTGCTTCACTAACAGCTGAGCAAGCTGTTGCAAGCATAGACATACTCTACATTTGCTTCTAGGGGCTTAGAACAGATGCAGAGTTCGAATGTCTGCACCAAGTGGACATGCTGACCCAGAAAGTCTGGGATCTACTCAAGAACCACTGTTGGCAAAAAGAAAGAGATGATCAACAGCATACAAGGCAGATTATTTTGTGCACACGGCAGCACCAGCTGTCCAAGGCAGCAGCTTAAGCAGAAAAGACAAATTAAGGCGATTGTTCTACGAAACCATAGATGCCCTCCAGAAAGCCCTTAAGCCACGCTTTGACAAAGAAGATCTCAGACTACTCAAGTCTATTGAAAGATACCTGATAAATGCTGTGATCAAGCAGACTGCTGATCTTGAAGATGCTATCGAGGGGCTTGCTAAGCTGTAGAAGAATTGCGAAATGAGCTCCAGGAACGTCCGGTGCACATTAAGCTTTTTAAAAAAGAATCACATGCACCAGTCGAAAGAATCACCAAAGTTTCAACAATCTGTGAGATTCTTAACAAGAAGTCTACATCAAAAGAGTGTTTACCACAGTTATATCAGCTTCTAAAGCTCTAGACAGCTGTGCCACTTGGTTCAGCAACAGCAGAGAGAAGTTTCAGTGCAATGAAGAGGATCAAATCATGGTTTCGATCAACAATGACAGCAAATACTCTCAAACAACAGAATGTTCTGCACGCTACAGAGGTATCGCACTAATGAAATTTGTACTTCAAAAATTGAGAAAGAATTTAATGCTTGCAGTAACGAGTGTCGTAGATATTTTGGGACTTTTGAAGGATTTTGAGGTATCAATTTCTTACGATCCATTAACCACTAAACAACGTTACTCACTTCACTAAAAACTCCGACAGCAATGTTGAATCTTATTGCAGCATTCAAAATAAACCGATACAGTATTAGCTAGGTATTGAAATCTAGGATAATTGTTAAGATGAAATGCGATTAGAAATAATAATAATAAATAATAATAATAATAACAATAATAATGATTTTTTTTAAACTTTCAATTTATTATCTTCTATTGTCTCAAATACAAACAAATACTCTCACAAGTGGCATATTTGA
>JANTCA010004558.1:0-10166 GCA_024741275.1 Chironex yamaguchii
CGTAGCTCATAAAAAGCATACGACTCATGTCATGATAAAGCTCCTGTCTAAACAGAAATAAAGTTATGATTGTGACAACCTGATCCTCCAACCCTGGTCTCATGGCTTCAAATATGACACCAGGACTACTACTCGCTTTGCGAGCAAGATGGTTAGCTTATATGTGACGTAATTAATGCATACATAGGGAGATATAAACGGAATGTGTTCCTCTCAAAAAGGGTTGCATTCTGTTTTATACAAGATCTTTTCAAAGTGGCGAAACTCTTCCAGGATATCGTGGGAGCATGCCTATTTGCAAACGTTTGAGAACTGAGTGACAAGTGATCAGTAAGAATACATAGTTGACGCAAATTCAGCTGATATTGTTTGTCTTAAACGACAAACTCAAAACGATATGATGGTTCTATGCGCAACTTTTGTCTCTTAGAATTTATAATTGGAAACTATCTAGTTGAAAAAATGACTCCTTTTGTATTGAATGACAAAAAAATGTTTAGGCCATAAGTTATAAATCATGCAAACACTTAAGATCCCAAACTTATTTCGTCTGATCAATCCAAACATTCATTTAGTTTTACTTAAACGATTGAAATAATCAAACCAAGATAAGGATGGAGAGTAGGAGGGCTAGTTCTCTAAGTTCTCCCATTTTTATGGCCTCTATTTACTTTCTTGAATAGAATTTGTTAAGCCAAATGTGGCAAGGAGGAATTACAAGATCTTGTGCCATTTGAACATGTGGTTCTAAACGTTGTTGCTCTCAAATTCAGACAGATGGCTTTCCTCTTCCAAATGGGATTTCGGTTTAACCCATTTTACTGTTCCTTATAAACACTATCAGCCTGGCGTCACAACTTGTTTTCAACTTTTTAATCACATAAATCGTGTGGTCGTACGGGATATTG
This sequence comes from Chironex yamaguchii, assembly GCA_024741275.1. Classification (NCBI taxonomy): domain Eukaryota; kingdom Metazoa; phylum Cnidaria; class Cubozoa; order Chirodropida; family Chirodropidae; genus Chironex; species Chironex yamaguchii. The sequence goes on from JANTCA010004558.1 coordinate 909, forward strand.
CTACCTTATGTGCTTCTCATTTATTCTCCGTCTTTCCACTTTTCCTGTCGCTCAGTCTAAAATCCAACCCTGTCTGTCTGCCTATCGGTGGTCGATCTCTTGTGTCACTTCAAATTCCCATCGACCGTCAAATTACTACAAGAATATATTGAAAACTTTACGAAATAATGTTCATACACATGAAATACTCTCCTGTTTACAGCAAACTAGGTTTACAAATTGTAAGTTATTCACTAGAAAAAGTATTTAAAAAATGTTAAGTCATAAATGTCCTACCTAAAATATGCTGTTTTCCAGACTTTTCGGCTTAGATATTCTCTGCTATGGCTTATCGTTTTGTGTTGTTTACTGTTGTCGTTTTTAGCAATACGACCGTTGTATGAATATCTTTTTACAGAGATTTCAGATTGTAAAGTGGGATTTGCATATTTTCTTTGAAATGAAGTCTCCTCGTCCGACATACTTTGTCCCGCAAGTAGTATTTTTCAAGAATTTCACTTACCAGTTACAGCAACAAAATATCTTGACAAACAATGATTCTGTCATATGAGTACGTTCTAGTAGGACCAACTATGGATTTGTTCCTCCAAAAGAGAGAGATCCTATAGATCCTAATTACCCTCAGAATCCTATTGAGTTTTCCTGTGCGTTACTTACTGTTAATTTTTTAACTCCCGACCCATTTTTGAATTGAAGTCAAGTGGAAAGTAATATCATTTCCAACCAAGACAACTGCGGTACAATTTCCTGCCAAACAAAGAAAACTTGACGAGCTAAAAGTTGTCATTGATTAAAAGAAATTTGGTTAGCTAAATACACACCATAATGATAAGAGGAATGTTTAAGGCAATTAACTATAGGTCACAAGAGAATTTAATACATTTTGATATCGTTCACGTATAGCATCAATCAATGACATGCCCCACATTTTCATAACATGCCCCTTCTCACGCATGCATGTAGACCCAGGAGTTAACTTCCTAGACAAATGTCCTGCAACACTCCTCATTTTCAAATGTACCACGTGCCTATTAACACCCTCCTCCCTCAAATAATGTTGCATTTTGAGAAAAGTGCATATTGAAACAAGAAAAATTTATTTGCATCATGACTACAAGTATCTGGTGGACAGGACAACTTCAATCAAGGAAGATGGGGGATCAATCAAAGTCCATGGGAGAGGAAGTTTGGGGGCTGATAATTTTTTCAAAGATTGTGTCACAAAGACTTTTGTCTAAGATTGTGGTCTAATCTAATACATGAATTCAAAGAAATGCTACTAACTGGTGACAAAAAAATGTTAGTTCAGAAAAGCATTTTCCAACATAGATGTGATGGAACTCCAATATTTTCCTTTATCGGCACCAATATTGGTAATTGCTCTACAGTCAACTAACTCGAGTGAACGACCGTCGCACATTCTAATTTTAAAACCTTGGTAATTGAAAAAACGCAATGTGCGTAGGAAGTTTGAATTTTAAACTTGGCATTGAGAGATAACTGTAGCAGTTGAAAGCATTCTGCCTCACTACATTCTCTTGATGTGTTTAGTTGAAGCGGGTCATTGATAGGTACAAGCCATGGTATCGTCTCAGCTCAATTTCAAAGACGTTGAAAAGCGTGAAATGGTAGACTTGATATTTATCAGTAACTTAAACCGCATTAAACGTTACAAGCCTTTGATCAATTCGAAAGCTTTACAGCTACCTTAAGACCTATTTTGCCGGTCTATACTTGAATAAAATTGAATTATAGTTTTGTAAAGATGCGCTATGAATCTGTTAAGTTGCTGTTCTTTGTCCTAATTAAATTTGATACTCATAGATTGGGGTGTAAGCCTGAAAATGTTCTATGGAGTGATTCCATGGTTTGACAATCTTGGAGTAACTACTCTTTTAACCACGATGTGTAATTATGGACGAAACTCTCATTCGTGATTCTTCGCATGATTCCCGATTTCTTTCCAACACCCCACAGAGCAAGTGCAAGTAGGATAGGGCCCATCATGGTCAATCCAATTGAGGTCAAGCGGATTTCCTTCTGGTAAGTACCATGACGACATATCTCAATGTTAATGAAGAATTCACCACTGTTTGACGTGTATCTTTGGTAAGCTAATGTGTTGTCAAACATCTTGGGTATTTTAGTCAGACTTCTAAAAACAGTACGCACCATCTTGTCCTTGCAGTCAGCAAGTGATCTGCCGTCTAACCGCTGGCGCCTTTGCAATTTAGTGGGCACAGAAAAGGTGCAGTCCTCCATGCATGGAGCGTGAAGTTACCCTGGTATCTCAGAACGGTGACAATCGAAAATTGAATTAATAGAAATCTAATCACTAGTGGTTGCTATTGTTTAAACTGTATTAATGTCACTCACAACAGGAGATAAGTTTTTACAAGTTTTGGGCTAGTTTAGTAGCGCTAGTTAATTACACGCGAGGGTGTTGGATACACTTTCAAGCCTATTTTGTAAATCTTTAGAACTTGCAACCCTTGTTCTAGTAGCTTAGGACACTAGTATGCTAAGAGTTGATCGTGTAAGCAAGTACTTAGAAGGACTTTTTGAAATAAACATATGAGTAAGAACAAAACGTCACCGTAAATAAAACCTCCTAATAACTAGAATACCAAACGACATGAAATTAGAAGATATAAGATGTGTACCTTGAGCAGGCAAAGAAAAGTTTGGATTTACAATTAGATTTGATATACAAGGTTTACAAGGTCACATTGTTTAACGTGGAATGCCACAGCTTTGTAATTTTACACGTAATCAACCAAAGGGTGGAATCACATTGTAAGAAAGACCTGAATGGTGATCAACCATATACAATTCAGTCGACTCCTGAAGTAAATTTATGTAACTTTTCTACTCAATAAAATAAATTTTGTGTGTCAAGCAATAGATTAACTAAAGAACTACACGTTTTACGAAGGCGTAGGCAAAAATCAGCCAAATTTCTAGTCCAAGGGTTTTGACCATGTACGTGCTTTGATCTCTATTGAATCAAAAGGAGACAAATTTAGTAACATTATTTAAAAATGTAGTATATGTACAATACAATGTTATAGACTGTGAAGGGTATTTTAGAAGGGAATTGGTTTTTCGTAATGAGGAAGACAAATTTATTATACATGATCAATTTTTTCTTGCCTTCCAACCAAAACTAGCACATGGTCAGATTATGAGACACGATGATGTACACTTATCAACTTTGGAGGTCAATTACCTCAGTCGTCTAATAAACTATCGTTAAAAATCCTCGGTGATTAATGTTTGCAATTTCATCTACCATTCTCTAATCTTGCCCTTGTTACTATCACAAAGCAACATCTACTGGTACCTAGTCTTCATTCGTAAGAGAGCTCAGTACACTTCAGAAAGTAAATTATGGATTTAGGACAACTTAAATAATGCAGTTGTATCTTTAGTATGGAACATGTCTAAACTCCTGATGTAAAGTCTTTGTTCAAGGCTGACGTACGAGGTCAACAGCAGTGAACCAAATTAACTGAGTGGTGTTGATTGCTCTACTAACTACAAACCTTTGCTTTTCTGTATCTCTTTTTCCATTTGTCTGTCTGCCTTTTTGCCTTTCCTCTTAAGAAGTGCATGTATTAACATATGTAGATAGTGGGATCAAAATAAGCAAATTTTGGTTCACCATTGACTTACATCAAACATCGAGGCTGAGAAAATTCTTCCAATATAGTACACAATGTCACTGTTTTTTCTCCAAATTTTACATTCCTCTCATCTGCCCTTTTCAATTATCACCGGTTAGCAATAATCACCGCAAATGTTTCGATCCTCCTTTTAATATTTAAATTTTGCTTTGGGAAAACAATATCATAAACAGAACAGTTTTCATTCTCGAAAAGGTTTTCAAACATTAAAATATGAAATAAACACCACCATGGCTAGTGATTATTCATCAATCAAGTTACATCACATAAGTACAGTTCTTAGAGGTAAAGAACTTTCATATACTGCGCACATAAAAAGTTCCTGCGTGCCATTAGATATAGGCATAAAAACACAAACTGGAAATGTGTACTGAAATCTTTTTTTTTCAAGTGCGTAACATTTTGGAGTGAATAAATTGTACCTGACTTCTTTTGTATTGTGTCCCAATCATCAAAGCCCCTTGCGGTTTGGTTTCTTACACAGATCCTTGGTAGGATCCTTGGATGGACTCCCTGTATCACCACCTCTAATTGCTGACCTGATACCTTCTATATGTAACGGACATGTGGAAGGAAACATACCAAGAAAAGTTTATCGCCATCTGACTTGCTACCAGTCTCTTTTGCTACTATAAAAAGTATAGCAAACAAGTACTAATTTTGCGTCTGACCCTTCTCAGAATATGCAACATTAGAAGGTATTTTTTAGGCCATCTTCTAAAATATGTGTCAAATGTACACACAAGAGAGTACTTGAATAAATAAAGATTTTCTTTGTTACTTTATGATGTAGATATTATAAATTTGGAGTCTCACCCTATTTGACTAGTCTAGAAGCGGATCTGCCACTTACAATGCTTTGCTAGGTTCAAGTTTTCGTCTTCCTCTTCAAGGAGAACGAAATTATTTTTTCAACTCACTGGATCTGGAATCTTCTTTTATTGGTTCTTATCGACATTCAATACAGTAAGAATTTCAAATAGACCGATAAGGACGTATTGCTAACATTATAAACATCGTCTAACACTGTCGTCACATAATCTATACAGGAAATCTTCAAACCTTCCTTGTTTAGTAATAATTTTGTCTCTTCCGTTACGAAAATTGAATAAGAAACACAGTACTGTTCCTCTCGTTCCATCACAGCTTATGCTAAGTATGAAATAAGAGAAAATAAGGTCTTTCTACTACGTAATTTCTATAGCACAACGTTTGCTGAATCTTCTACAGTCATTTCCCCCAAACACCTTTATTATTTGGGATAGACCACTATCCGGGGACTAAGTTTCATAAATATACTTTAATTTTTCAGGGTAAACCACTGTCCGTCAATATACATTCACCTTTCCGAGCAGCCTACGGTCCTCTGCACAGATAATGTAAATATAAATACATCATCCAGCATAGATTACCGCGCGTAGCACACGTAGTAAGCTTGCAATATGGTCTACAGGTGGAGAAGGCCATAATGTTGTTTAGTAATTAGCGGGACTATGGTCATAGTCACTAGAGGCGTTGGCACTTCTCTTAGTCTGTAACAATGTTGTTGAGCTGTGCACGTAGTGCATCAAGCATAAGCTTTGCATCTAAGGCATACTTCTGGCTAGATTTTCACAGTAAGGATAAAATCGTACACACTGTGCAAACAATGATGTGTGCACTGCTACAAAAATAATTATTAACATGTATACTTTTACGGATCTTTTTGTCAATCTCTTAGGCCAGTTTTGATTTCCACATCATAGTTCCGTAAAATATCAGTCCCAGCATGCAGCTTCGTAGTTCAGGAAATTCCATTAGGATTTTTAATTCTCTTAACATAACGTATAATATATTATAGTCACAAAATATTTCTTTAAGGGAAAATTTTGTATCTTGGACTGGGTGATATCTCAACCTGGATCAACTTTTAGTCATGATGAGCCTCCTATCTGATTTCTACACGGAGATGCCATTGAGTATGCTAACAATGATATTATAATTACTAGCCCGTCAACGTCAGCCAGGATAAAACCAAACTTGGTCAAGTTCACAACTTCCTCAAATACAGCAAAAAGTGAAAATTAAAACAGGAAATAAGATAAAAAATTGGATAGTTATTCAAGTCAATTAGGGCTAGGAAAGATTGCGATATGTCTGACTGACATGGAGTTATATCAGTCATACTCACTCAAAGATTTACTCAAATACAGCCATGAGGGCGTCAATTGCTTAAATAGTTACTTCTCTAGTGTTATGTTTTTATTACAGCCAATACTGGGCTTCACGATTGAAATTATAAGTGCGTTATAAGGTCAGTTTTAAGCCAATACTAGAGGTGTTCCGTCGTTTAAACCCAAATAGTGACATCATATACGACGCCGGCCTTGCTTGTGACTTCATTAAATGAAGTAACAGCGTAACGACCTAACTTACCTGATCACATTAGTGAAACCAAAGACCATATTAGCTTCTATTATTACGTTGAAGAGCTCATTAATGAACTTACCGTTAAAGTTTTTCTTGTTCAACGCACTCGCACAAAGCAAGTTTACTACTGGTCAACTCCATCAACTAGTAATGAGATTCGATCAGAGTTTTGTTACTATTAAGTGCTATATAGTAAAATAACACGGTGGAATTATCTTCAAACCTACACTATCATCGTAGCAAATAACGAAGGTGATATGAAAATCGACTGAAGCAAATTGATTATGGAAGGTTGAACAGCTTTTTCATGGCCACACAAAGTTATCTTGATCGAAAAGGAATACGAAGTGATTAGAAACGGGCTCCAACAAATAACCTCTATTTTCTTCTTCAATTTAATCTGACCGCGATAGTTTTAGTGTTTTAAGCTTGTGAGGAAGGTTGTTTCAGTAAAAAGTAAGTTACAATAGTCAGGGCAGTCTAAAGCGGCTTTATATTGGGCTGAAGCTCGGAAATAGTAAGAGAATAGGTTGAGCTGACAAACACTCAAAACGATAATGTGTTAATCTCTCTATCGAGAGATGTTTGCGCTGAAAAGAACTGAAGATAAAATTATGTTTGCCTAGCCTAATGTAAGAGCAATGGTAGTATCTGTGTATTATAAATGCATTTTCTCACTTACCTGGTTGCTCAATTTCAATAGCTCCTGCAAAAAACAACCGCGGAATGATAGCATTTAACAAGAACTGCCAAAGCACAACTCTTGTCTCCATGGCGTAGAAAGCCTAAAAGGATTATGGTCGAATGGCTAAGTTGACTTCTTGCAAGTTCCTGAACAACAATGAAAAAGTGATAAGGTTGTGTTAAAATATATCAGTGCATATTTTCAAAGGACAAACATCAATGTTTGAATTAACCGTTTTGTAGACAAAGTGTTGGAAGCAGATGTCATTTAACTACATGATGAGGACAAACATATCTAAATGGGCAATTTCAAACATGCATGCCCAGAAAATTGATCAACGAGTCGCACCTTTAATGAGAAGAATCGCAGTTTTTTCTCCACGCATCATAAGCATTACCTCAAACCAACTACGAATTTTAGTAGTAAACGAGAATGGAGTTTAATGAGTGGAGATTTATCTCTGCAATCCTTACGACTGCACCCAATAATCCATTTGCCAATGAATAAAATTAGCCATATCCTATGCTAAAGTCTGTTTCACAAACAACCTCTCTAAGTTCCTTCCCTTAATTGTTAGGTTTTTGTGGGTGTCTTCTCTTTTATGGTTCCGAGTAAAATCGATGAGGTTGACTGCATTCAAACGTAAAAGCTTATAATGCTAGAAGCGATTTTTTTCAATTTTCTCTTGTTCGCGAATCCGTATTGCAAGGGATGGGAAATTATTTGTCGCTCTTACTAAGTTGCCGTTGTGGACGATAAACCTATCTAGTATAATGAGGCTTAGATATTATTAAGATAGGCCGGACAACTCTACCCAAAGATTTATTCAACATTCCATGAAGCTTCAAAGATTGATTTAGAATTAGAAGCGAGCGGAAGGAAGGATTCCAACGATCATATTTCTAGTGTAAGTACCTTTCGCGGGTACACTTTTGCAATGTTTCAGGTAATACTGCTGAATCTAAAAACCGGGACTGTATTCCAAATGTTCATGAAAAACGAAAAATGACTCGAACGTTGGTCACATTTAAATCTACCGTCGGATAGAAATATGACCAACACTAAGTTTGTGCTGTCGTCTTCACAACCTGCTCTATACCAAAGTATTTCTCTGAAGATGTTATCTTAAGGATGCTTCCTCTGTAGTAGGATGTACACTCCAATTTCTGACCCTGTGCAAAATTTAATATGCTTCCTACTCGGCTCTAACTTGAAAAAGTCTTGCATTCAGCAGTGTTGCAATGGTGCAATTTGCAAAGCACACTACATTGGCACCATGCTACAATGGCACAATGCGTCGTTAACTGCACAGTAAAAGAAAGAAAAGCCTGGACTTAGTTTAAATACAGGGTTATATCATTGCAGTCACAAGTATTTGAATTTTGGGTTGACATATTTAACAGCAGTAAGCAATTAGGCACCCTTTTCTGGTTTTACTTTGCTGTTGAATCTGTACGTTGTCTTCAGGCAAGAAGATTTCAGAACTACAAAACAGCACTTGAAATGTTTTGCTTAATGGGTGTATAGACTGCATTCTGTTATTTGTGCTTTGTGTCACTCATCGCAATGTTTTAGTCATAAGAATTTGAATTTAAGGAGAGCTTATTCAACAGATATCAGAAATAAAACAATTTGTTTTGTTTTGCTATGTTTTGCTTTTGACTCCTACGTTGCAAAACGTCAAACATTGTCCTCGTGCAAGAAGACACCAGGTCTACAAAATAGCATTTGAAATGTGGTCCTTAAAGAGTATATCCTTGTTTTTGTTATTGTTTTTTCATTGTGTTAAGTTCGAGTAATCATTACAAGATGGAGAGTTACACAAGAAAAAGAAAACAAACAGTAATACATAATGTGCCATGAAAAAGGATTAATGTTGGTCTTTCAATTATTAATACCACATGTACAAGGAAAGCATTCAGCAGCCAATTAATCCACAGTTTTTAGAAAAACGTTCTGAATAAAAGTTGCTAGTACTCAGGGGCACTAAATGGATGTGAGTTGGAAGAAAGTCTGATTGCTTCGTAATAGGGTTCTGCTTGATGTGAACATTTTTTAAATCAAAGAAACAACCCGCTCAAATAGGATAGCTGGTTCTTAAAACTCGCTAAGAAAAAAATTCACCTCCATAGGATTAGATTTTAACAAAGCAAATATCTAAAACTATTTTTGCCGAAAAAATGGCTAAAATGGCCATTTTCAATGGTTTTGATGGAATCGACCCAGTTCTTTTTCGTAATTGTTCGTTTGAACTCAAATATCAAATTAAAGAAGGTGGTATTTCAAAGTTATTTCGAAGTTGCGTAGATAGATTGCTTGATCAAAAAACGTAATATTATCTCTCACGCGGTTGGCATTAGTATGATCTTGAATTGAATGTTGGAGGTTTTGTTTCGATACGACTTCCTCTAACATCAGCATTCACAAAGCATGGGCCAAAATAACTAAAGAAATTTGGCACTCTCTAAATCTTCTTGC
>JANTCA010004560.1:0-10165 GCA_024741275.1 Chironex yamaguchii
CCTTAACTAAAGACCAAATATGAATACTCAAAATCCTTAGCAGGGAGATCTAAATTGATTAATAAACTTTCAGTACTTGACCCAAACGATAAGAAATTCACAGATCTTAGCTTCAATAAAGGAACTTTTACTCTATGCTGTGTCTATTTCTACAAAAAGCTAAAACCACTCGCATTACTTCCCCTATTTGTGAAATTACAAAAATTGGTTGTTAAAATATGTAAACAAAATTTACCTGTCAACTTTTGGTATTAATAAACTTTTGCTCTCTAGGAATTTCAATACAAAATTTTATCAGAGATGACGAAATTGTTGGTACTGAGAAAGTCTTGGTTTCCTATAAAACTGACGATTTACCACAGCTGAAGCTTCGCTGTGTCTGCCACTGAGAACGATGATGATGTTGGCAGTAACTTTTGTGTCGGCCATTTTGTCATGAGTTACCATTATTATAATTTGGTCATTATATGAGGTGCCCATGCTATCTGCACTCGTCTAAAAATGAATTAAAATGATTATATTTGGTAGAGATGATGTTTAAAAAGCTAGATCAGTGCACAAACAATTCATTTTCTAGCAGTCAAGTATTCATGGAAAGAAATGCCCTTTTTCGTTCTGTTTTGACTTGTTTATCAAGTCATATGAAGGTTATATAAGGTAAGTTTGACTGAAGGATTGCTTACTGCAGCTGGTCAAGATGTGGTAATTGAAGCATGCCAGAAAATGCCTCTTCTCAGTGCTTACACTTCCACTTTATGTCTGGTTGTTTGTGCTGTGACAACTTGGAGGTTTGAGTGTTGGCTTTTGGGTTTCAGGGTTACTAGTTTGACCTCATTTGGTTCCTACTTAGTGCAGCTAGTGTGGTAATGCTCCACTCTTGACAAATATATAATAATAAAATCACTTATATTGCACCGTATTTCCACAGGTCTCATAGGGGCATGTCTTAAATATATTAAAGCACTCATGTCTGTTGAGATACTACATATATCTGACGCTGGTGGAGGCTTAAGTGGAAGCACAGAAAAAAATAATGAATTTCCCCTTACCCACCGCTGGGTTTCGTCTCGTAATACCAAGGACTTTGAAAGTACTTCACCAAACCGTTGTGCCGTGATGGTACTGAGGTTTGAGTGTTGGCTTTTGAGTCTGAGATTTTTCGAGTTGGAGCCCAGTTGGTTCCTACTTAGTGCAGCTATTGTTGTAAAGGTCCATTCTTAACAAAATATTAAAGCACTTGTGTCTGTTGAGGTACTACATATTAAGCCAAAAGACAGAAATATTAATGAATTTCCTCTTACCCACCACTGGTTTTCATGTTGTGATACCAAGGACTTTGAAAGGCAACAATGTATATGGGATAATCAACAGTTTTCTCTTAATTTTATTTTCCTGTTTAAATTGTTTCTGTTTATGTCTTTTTTAGCTTATAGATAGCAAAAAAACATCAACAAGAAAAGGAAGTGTCAGTGATAATGCAAAGAAGTCTTTACACTCAGCTGTTGACAGTAAGAATTCTTGCAACTGATGATTATTTTTAACTTTATCATTCCTTGGTTCCATTACTATGATACTAATTTTCATATAGATTAGTATATTCCTGAGAAAAAAAGAAAGTGGTCAAGAATTAGACTGTATTTACCCTCATCTTTACTTTGCTTTATTATGTTCATAGTTGTGGCTTAGTTGTTTGTTTGTTTGTCTGCTGGTAACCTAACACATTATATTAACAACAGTTTTCAATGACACTGTCAGAGAAGGTTTAGTGGGATGCAATAGAGAATGAGTTAGTTTTTGGTGCAGCTGTGATGTAGTTTAAGGCTTCTTTATTATTTTAAAGTAGGGTGTGTTTTATACCTATTAAGTAGGGTGTGTTTTATACCTATAACAGAAGACAATATCGTTAGACAACAACTATTGCCATTGCATAATCTGAACAGTACGGATTCTGTGGAGTGCTACTGGTTATGACCCATCCTCACATCCATATCCAAAATACATTGATGGTCTGACACATTTATTTAATAGTGTGTAACAAATATAAAGAAAGTTGTGGATATACTGCATTCTTACTTGAGAAGAAAACATGAGTATTCCAGTTACTGTTTCTTTCAACCGTCACTAGAATTTGGAGGTCTTCTGCATGGGTTAACTGGTGGGAAGAGGGTGACGTCTTTCTAAGTTTATATCTAAGGAATTTTGACTAAACCAACTAATCCATGGTGGCAATTGATCTGCATTTGTTTGCCCATGGACTATTTTTTCATAGTGTGGGTTCTTTGTATGCTTCATTTTTTGTGTTAATATATGACTGTGAACAATGACAATGTTTTCTGTCATTAGCTCCCAAACATGTTGAACGAAAGAGACATCGTTCATTGATTGGCTGTTGCATCTGTGGTGCCAAATCATCAGCTACCGAATTTTTGCCATCAGACAAATTAGAACGCTTTCTCAAAGACTGTTTTAAACTGGAACAGAAAAGAGAGGGTGAGATATGCCATGCATGCAGAGAAATAGTTAAGAAATGGAGACGTGAACCTAGAGGTGCCAAAGAGGACTATAGCCAGGTAAATATTTTGATAATCTATAATATTTTTGCTTTAACAGATAAGGATCAACTTGCATATTGTAGTAAATAACAACTGTTCATTTTTGAAACTTGATAATTTTGCTACAAATTCAATGAATATGAAATGTTAAAAAAATGGGATATGGACAAATAACTGGTAATATTTTTCACATAAATGGAGGTGAGGCAAGGGTGAACAATAATTTCACATTTGTCCAAGGAATGTTTAAAATGAATCCATACTGCCATAGTGTTCATTGTCACTGTTCTCCAAAATTTTGAATTCCACTGCCTTTTAATTCCTACTGATTTTTTGCTAATCATGAGCTATGATTCAAGTCCCTGAGTATATATATCAAATGTCTCTCAAAAGAGAAACAAAATATGTGATAACAATTGATGATCTACAAGGATGCAGAAAACAAACAATAAACAAATGAAAAGAAAAAGTCAGAAATATAAAAAATGAAACTTGAGGAAAAGTAGAATAAGTTAATGTGGATTGACTGATGAGAGGGATGGCTGGGAGTAAATTTTTTTGGTATTAAGTTAGGGAACAGCTTAAAAACAAAAATGTATAATTTCTTCATTTGAAGAAGTATTTCTTGAACCCAGCTTAGGGCATACCAGGAAAAATGTGCATTTTTGACTAATCGAGACTATATAAATTTTAAGTAAATATTTCAGAAGTCTATACTATGGGAAGGTTTTTGAAGAAGTTGTGAACATATTGCATGAGACACAATCTTTTAATTTGCTCCAGCCATACATAATAAGCAATCACATTTAGGTTTTGAATGCTTGGTAAGCTCTATACGTATTTTAGCATAATGGATAAATGGTTGAACTGTCCACAGTGTGCAAAATTGAAATGTCATACCATAGAAGACAAAATGCTTTGTCTCAGGTTAAGATAACAATATGCACCAGGCCTTTCTGGGAAAAATTTTGCAGGTGTGTGGTAAATCGCACTCCTTGAGCATTTCAGGGGTGCGATGGTGTGCAGTTGAAAATCTGGTAAAATCACATAGATATTGACCGATTTTCCGTTGAGACTTATTTACTGATAATGAGCTCAATTGAAGACATGAATTGTAAGCAATGGAAACCATGCAACAAGATGAAATCAGTGATTATCAAAGGGCAAATGATGGGAGTTTGAAAGGTTTCCATTAAATCATGGACTGCCACAGTAAAAAAACCTCGCTAATGCCAGATCAAGACATGCTGTAATTCACACTTCTAGGGAAAGGAAGGCATGTGCCAAGGCATGCGAGAGTGATTGCACACCATTCCCAGTAAGGCCTGTCCACTGACGTATAATGGGACCACTTAGACAAACATGTAGTAACATCATGGTATAGTGATAGGTGGTCTGCCTCTTAGACAGGTCAACATGTTATCCTCCAAAACTCCCACACCTCTGCCTCTCTCTTCATCTCTTCATAACTCCTCCCACCTTTTTATGTCATCCATCATCATGATTCTCTTTCTTCCTCTTGGTCTTTTGCCTTCAAACCATCCCTCGAGGACATCCTTCAACAAGTTGTCATATCTCATATCATGACCTACCTAGCTCTTTTTCCTCATTTTGTCTAAACTATTTGCAGTTTAGCTTCACCAACCCTTAACAGCACAGCTTCATTGGTGACTTGATCTGACCACTTTATCTTCTTCATTCCGCTCCAGATCCACATCTCTAAGGCATCGATTCTTTTCCTGTCAGCCTTCATCATAGTCCATGTCTCAGCTCCATACAGTAGAACACTCCAGACAAAGCAATGCACCATTCTCTTCCTTATACCATTCTTTCATGGTATAAGAGGTGAGAAATTCATACCATGACCAAGACTGCACAACTGCTATTGGTATTCAATTGCTCTCAATTTTCCTGACTAAAGATTGTTATTTGCCTTCTTGTTCCTTTAATTCACTACCTATGGTACTGTTGATAGGTTGTCAACAGTACCACAGATATGGAGTCATAACAGATTAGAAAATTAAGTCTTTTGCCAGGACAAGGTAAGCACAAAGTGTTGTTGGCATTGTTTTTTGAATTGCCATTTGGTTACATAGTGTGCCTTTCCTGCTATGTCAAAGCAAAACAGAACAGTTGACAAAAATATTCCCCATGTGCCAGTAATTTTTAAGGAGACCTTTGTGCCACCAAGCACCGAGTCTGAGCGATGCACCAAAATGTCAAAATTTCATTATCTCCTGTTGCAAACAAAAGCCTTGTAGTCTTTGCATACTTATGAGCTCGCTTTGAAAATTTGCGACATTATGCTGAAAACATACTTAAAAGCTTTTTTCAACTGACACTCTTCACTTTGACTCTTCCAATAATGCTTTGCTTCTTTTTTTTCCTTTTTCCTTTCTAGTTTATGATTGGCTAGTTTTGATACATTTTTCATATAGATAGGTTGCCATATATCTATACTTTCCTTTCTGATGATTCATATTCATAAGTGTGTCAGATGAAAAAGGCTTTAAAGTATGTTTTCGGGGCAATGTTGCAAATTTTCAAGGCGATTTTCAAGTTTTGTACCACAAAAAGATTGCTTATGAGCTGATAAGTTGTAGGAACTGCTGAGGCAACCCTTCTCAAGGTTGGTACTGTCTAAAGATACTAGGGTAAAGTGTTGCTTTGATTAGCGCAAATTAAAGGAATTTGAGGTAAACTCCATCAACAATGATTGACCCATGCAGTTGTTGAAGTAAAAGAAAAGTTAAGATAAGAAGTAAATCGGAAGTCTTCAATGAAATATTTTTGAGTATGTTAATGCTATTACCATGTGCTCCATATTTTGTAAACAATCTTTTTTTTTGCAATTAACCTTAAACAACTGATTACCGAACATTCAATAACTCTACTAAATTTCAATTTCCCTTAAGAGTTCAAGTTATGTCATGACCACTGTATTTGTAATAGACAGAAGGTATTAGACTGTTACAATGGAACAACTTGTCCCAATCCCGGTGACCTGAGATGGTAGGCTTCCCCAAAAGCGCCACAGGGGTGCCAGGGGGAGGAAGAGGGTTGTCATGGGGAGCCCTGTAAAATGTCAGCTGAACAATCCCGTAATGTCTGATGTCCGGCTCTTCAGTCTTAGGTAGGTTCATGAAAGAAGGTTTACAACAGACACTTCCATTCTCGTAGTGTGTCAGTACTGTTAATAAAGTGAATTGGATTATCATTGTATTTTGCTACTAGTGTAGAATATCATTATTATTTATATATTTAGGTTGTTGACTCTAAGATTGTTCCAAAGAAAAAGCACTCCTCAAGTCATAGTAATGACGAGGATATTGAATCAACCTTGACGTCTGTGCCAAAAGATAAAGATCAAGGACAGCAAATGGGTATGCCTTTATTTTCATTACCTGAATGATATCTGATTATTATCTTTCTCTTTACTGAAACATTAATGTCGATTTAACTTCATTTCATTTATCTTCAGCTCTTTTAATTCCATTTTAGTTTATTTATAGCTCATTTTTAGTCCTTTAGTAGTCCATTGTAATTTGTTTTAGTCCATTGTAGTTTATTTATAGTCCAGTAAATTTTGTGTCTGTTACAAGTTAACCTTAGTCCATTTTAGTTTCCTTTAGTCCAGTTTAATTTGATTTTAGTCCATTTTGATGTAATTATTACTCCATTTTATTTTTAACTGTTTCCGTCCATCTTTAGTCCATTATAGACTTTTATCGTCCATGGTAGTTTTTTTCATCCATGTCACTTAAGGTTTTGTCCGTTGCAGTTTGATATCAGTCCACTTAAGGTTAGTTTATTTTTAGTCCACTTTGGCTCACTTTAGTCTGTTTTATTTTACTGTTGCCCATATCATGTTCAACGCTTTCAGTTTAATTCACTCGTTGAGCCAACTTTTGATTTCACTTAATCTTTGGATTGTAAGTATTAATGTTGTTGTTGTTTGTCTTTAACAATTAATATTCAGGGCAAATCTTTACATATGACAATCCGATTGACACTCTATCAGAAGAGGAAGATGACACAGAAGATGATGACAGTAAAGATGTTACTATGGAAACACCAAGTCCCAGTGTGGCATCCTCAGTGACAAGTGCTTCTGACTATGGGGATCCATTTGATTCTCCAGAGAAAAAATTTGTATCCACCGCCTCACAGACGGCATTTTTATTTCCCATGTTAACTTCTCCACAAGGTGTCAATAGCAGACTTCCATTTATTGATCTTTCCACATGGAGACAAGAGTCAATCTGCTGTGGTTCCATATTTCGTGGACCCAATGGTGAAGTTTTAGTTGATCCAAAATGGCTGAAACCATATTGTGATCTATGTAACAGAAGTGTACAACCTCCCACGCCCATAGAAAAAAATAATCCAACTGAAATATCTGTTTTTGACGAAAAGCTTACAAGTTTGTGTACGAGCACAACGTAAAACACCACTTAACGTAATCTGGATTTGTAATTTAAACCGGCAAGTATATTTGGTTTGTTTTCCCTTTCTTTCTGTCTTTCTTTCCTTCCTTTCTTTCCTTCTTTCTTTCTTTCTTCCTTTCTTTCTTCCTTCCCTTTCTTTCCTTCTTTTTTTCTTACCTTTCTGTAATTGTACGTAGATAGGTGTTTGAAATGCCTAGCACCATTTTGTTGGTATTTATTCATTATTATTTTGAGTAGATTGTTATTGTAAATATGATCTAGCACATTTACTGAGGATAGTGATGATGGTTGTGATTTTAGTGGTGATGATAAAGATTAATTTGTTAAGATGATAGTGATGGTTAGATGTTATCAATCATTATGATTCATGATGATGGCAATGAGAATCATTATGATTCATGATGTTGGTGATGATAACACTACACAAGTTTAATATATAGTTTACTACAAGAAAAATTATAACTACCAACCATCCCCGGACATGCACATTTCCAGCAACCAAGTTCCTTTGTTGCTATCTAAAGTGTGAGAAACACTTTAATTGGCCATTGTGGAAGTCAAAATTGTGTTTAAACCCTGAAAACACCGCAACATCACTGTCTTCGCGTGTTGTAATCAAGCCAACACTACACAAGTTTAATATTTAGTTTACTTCAAGAAAAATTGTAAGTACTAACCATCCCCGGACATGCACATTTGCAGCAACCGAGTTCCTTTGTTGCTATCTAAAGTGTGAGAAACACTTTAATTGGCCATTGTGGAAGTCAAAATTGTGTTTAAACCCTGAAAACACTGCAACATCACTGTCTTCGCGTGTTGTAATCAAGCCAACTCTATACAAGCTTAATATATAATTTACTCCCAAGAAAAATTATAACTACCAACCATCCCCGGACATGCACATGTGCAGTCTATACCTTTCATCCAGTTCCAGGCAGAAACCGTTATCACATTTCGAAATACATTGAATTCTAGTACAGTTTGATTTAAACATGTGTGATGTTATACATAAACTTTATTTCTTCCTTTTTAGATTTTACAGTGTTAGGGCATGTCCGTTTATGCTTTGGCCGACCAAGTCACCAATTCCTTCTGTCAAGTCCAACTCATGTGTTAAAGAATGGTCTATATAATGGCACGATACATTGCTTGCTTTTATGGCGCTTGTATATAGTTTTTCGTAAAGTCAAAAAGTGCAAACACGAGGCGTCATTGACGATGTATTGTATGTTTGTGAAATTTTTTAAGATACATGATACATCACCGTTTTGGTCCGCCAGGTATCGTGTTCGAATCCTGGGGGTATCATCCTGAGAGTACCAAACATTAATGGGCAGTGCTTCATCATATTATCTAACAGCACTTGTAAGACATGTCAATTCATTGATTGATTGATTGTTTGATTGATTAATTGATTGGTTAGTTGGGATAATTGATTGATTAATTGATTGATTGATTGATTGGCACATACTGTTGCTATACCTTGCAATAGTTTCTGCATATATAGTGACTCTGCTCGTGGTGACCCCTGGTTCTAGCCTATGATTTGATGACACCTAGTAAAATCCAATGCTCGTAATTAAAAACTTGGTGACTTAGCTCACACTTTACGTCAGGTCAGGAGATGGATTTAAAACCACGGTCCGTACTTCCTATTGCATTTAAGATCATGTGCTTTTGCTCACTCACGACCCCCAATTGAAAGTTTAGAAGTGTCAATTCTTTTTGTGAAAAAAGGGTAATTACGCATTTTTTTTGTGAAAAAGAGTAATTTATGCAATTCTTTTTGTGAAAAAGGGTAATTATGCAATTCTTTTTGTGAAAAAGGGCAATTATGCAATTCTTTTTGTGAAAAAGGGTAATTATGCACTTTTTTGTGAAAAAGGGTAATTATGCAATTCTTTGTGTAAAAAAGAGTAATTACGCAATTCTTTTTGTAAAAAAGAGTAATTGTGCTATTCTTTTTTGCCCAGTTTTGTGGATTCGCCTGGATTAAATTTCGTAGTTGTATAGATTTGCAGCCCCAAAAGATGACACTAGGACAGTAGAATGACAACTGTTGAGTCTTGGTGTTTCAGAGTTGAAGCTTGTTTATCTCCGTGGTGTTTAAACTCATTCGTTAAAGTGTGACATGTGCCGTCTACATAGTTGTTTAACGACATTCTCTTTATTTCTAAGGTGTAAACGAAAAGCATTAACCAGTTTACCGTGTTGGCATACGTTTACACAGTATGTGTACAGTAAGGGCTTGATTTTTTATACTATAATGTGGTATTTTGTTTTTGAGGTATTTTTTAATTAATCGAGGTGCTTATGGTCTTATGTTTGGTTCTTTAAGTCATTGGAAAATTTTTCATCTTGGTACTAGCGTCTCAGGGTCGTCTTAAAATTTATGAAAAATTCACATAGTATTATCAATGAAGTATACGCTAAAAGGAACATCTTTACTCCATATCAATCTTGCAATCGACTGCCCTTTTGATTGATTGTTACATGAAAGTGGTTAGGTCGAGTTTGTCGTCGACGGTATTTGTCATGACTAGGTTCAAATTATATGACATGTGATCCCCAAGTAATTTGCTACCTACCTGCTTACCTGCCTGTCTGCCCACTAACCTACCCGACGTCTTCCGCCCTACATACCTACTTTCCTACCAAGCTGTTTAGCTGTCTAAGCACTGACCGACTTACTGACGTACTGTTTCTTTTGTTCCCTGTCGTATTATCCACCTATCTATCCACCTACTCTGCCTGTCTGCCTCCCCACCTAGCTAACTGCATATCTTCCTACCTACTGCCTGTCTGCCCACAAACCTACCTGACGTCTTCCGCCCTACATACCTACTTTCCTACCAAGCTGTTTAGCTGTCTAAGGACTGACCGACTTACTTACCTACTGTTTCTTTTGTTCCCTGTCGTATTATCCACCTATCTATCCACCTACTCTGCCTGTCTGCCTCCCCACCTAGCTAACTGCATATCTTCCTACCTACTGCCTGTCTGCCCACAAACCTACCTGACGTCTTCCGCCCTACATACCTACTTTCCTACCAAGCTGTTTAGCTGTCTAAGCACTGACCGACTAACATACCTACTGTTTCTTTTGTTCCCTGTCGTATTATCCACCTATCTATCCACCTACTCTGCCTGTCTGCCTCCCCACCT
>JANTCA010004561.1:0-10164 GCA_024741275.1 Chironex yamaguchii
ACACTGTGTTGCTCTCTAATGGATAGAATACCTAACTATCTTGATTACACTGTGTTGCTCTCTAATTGATAGAATAAGTAACTATCTTGATTAAACTGTGTTGCTCTCTAATGAATTGAATAACTAACTATCTTATTCAGCCTGTGCTGTTCTTTAATGGATGGAATGACCAATGCTAAGTGAAGAGCTACATGATTTACGATAAAACAGGGAGAGTGGTTAAGAAAATATCTAGCAATTAAATTAAAGCTTACTATCAAGGCCATATGTTTAAGGAAGCCATTAAACACGGAAAGTGTTGTACAAGTTTGCGATTTTAGGAAAGGAGTCGTTTGAACAGAAATTTGTTATACATGGAGGCATTTGGTCATTGTATAGTGAGTGTAAGTATAAGGTCATTTAACTACAAGCAAGACAAATACACAATGAAAAACATTAATTTAAAGAACAATGTTTAGGATTCTGATACTAACCTCAAACATGAAAAGAGTACACGATATGTATTTAGTAATTTACAATAGTACCAAGATTTCAAGGAAAGATATTATTCTCTCTGATTGGAGAGATCAAAATACATGCAATAATTAGGCATTACTGGGTCTGGCTCCTATCACGAAAAGACGTGTGTGTACCATGAACTACTTGGTCAAGGGGATTTACAGACAAGCACATCGGCTGGGATGAAGCATGCCACTTATTGATATTGTTTTTACGTGCGATAATCCCATAAATCATATGTAAATAGAAATACTCAACTGACAGCAAAGCGTGGTGATCAATACGTGAATAAGCATTTCCTCACATGAAATTGAAAACTTGACGTAGTAACAAACAGTAGCAGTAAGAATTTCAGCAAGAGACTTGCCAAGTTTATCAGACCTTAAGAGGCAGAGATCGCTCACAACATTTTTCTTTTCTGGCTATTACTTGATCTGAAAGTTGTACCCAAGCAATATTTTCGTCCAATGGACAACGAAGCATAAAGGTTTTCCATAATACTATTGTGAGAAGGTTGTAGATTAACGCGCAACGTAAATGGAAAGCCAGACAAGTAAATGTAAGACTTTTACATGAAGCAAATGCATGAAAGACCTCAAGATCTTCGAGTGAATATTTCTGCTTGAAGGAAGTAAGGCTTCCTCTAAAAAATAAGACCATTAACAACTTGGCTTAGAAAAAGAGAAACACTTCTGAATTTTGTTTTGCATGTAAAAATAATAAGCACAATTGGACCAGAATTATAGTAGACCAGGGGATCGAAATAAAGCAGATCAAGGTTTAGGCTTTAGAAGTTGTCATTATCAGAAAACAATACAAAAGAGGTGACTGTCTTGGTAATAGCATATAAGTGCTAAGTAGTACTCAGTTCCCAAGACACTACAGTGAGTATGTCTTGTTGTTCCCTAAGCGTTTTTAAGTAAGGTGTTTTAAATACATCTAGGAATGACCGAGTAATATGTAAAAACAATGGACAGGAGACACATTATCACAGCAGTGAGACATAGGGTTTAATGACCAATAAATGCAAATTCAGGGCTGATTGCTTTCAATCTTCTGAAACAAGATGCATCCCATAAGTAGCAGATGTTCTCAAGACTACTCCATGTATCTCTCTCTCTTTCTGTCTCTCTCTTTCTGTCTCTCTTTTTCTCTCTCTTTCTTTCTTTCTTTCTTTCTTTCTTTCTCTTTTTTCTTTCTTTTTCCTTTTCTCTTTCTCTCTCTCTGTCTCTTTCTTTCTCTTTATATCTCTTGTATAAGTTTAATTTTACTTTTTTATCATAGTTTGAAATCTATATTTACCCCATTGCTATTTACATCATTGTAATACAAGAATTTTATGTAATGTCTAACAGGAATATGCTAGTATTTTTCCCTCGCACTATTTCTGTTAAGGATAAAAGGATAATTAACAACACATGTGTCTGATTACCGTTCATGGTACATCAGGAAATTTAATTTCACCGTCCATCATATACAAATATTGGCCATAATGAAAAGTATTTTCTTGGCTAACTATTTTAAGAGTCTCAATTATACAGTCTACGACATGATGGTCTAATACATTACGGTTAACCACACAGGTATCCGACCCATTAAAGTCACTCATATCACATGCAAATCCTTCAGAGCTTGTCCTCTAATGCCTTAGAAGATCTTGACCTGTCACATAATGCTCTTCCTTATCAAGGTTTATTATAAAGGAATCTGAGGCATCAGGTTCTACAATATTATCTACAGTTACTTGAGACTCTACAGTTTTACTCAAAACTTTTCTAGGTTAAAACATTATACTGCATTTTCTTATGATTGTTTATTCAGATTTTAAACATGATGTCGTTCTTGTATCGAAAGGTTTAGCACATTACATTGTCTTCCTCCGTTTATGCTAAAACATCAGTATAGTTCGTCATCATGTTTCATGAGCAATATGAAAGCGTCAAGATTTTGATTGAATTGTAAAGTTTAATACACTTATCGTATTTATCCACATTATGTATCTTTCTAAAATAATGTATACAGCTAAATATCTATGTAATATTTGTGGCTTAAACAGCTTAAGTAAGCTTATGTTTGTTTATTTCACAAAAAACACCAAAAGTTAGTAATGTGCATCGAGAGTTACCCCTCATTTTAGAAACTAAGCACTTTTTATTTTGACTATACCATAACACTTTTGGTTTGACACTCTCCATCAAGTTCGACCTTCGAAACAAAGGCTTCAGTTCACCTTGACAAGTGCTTCCATGCACTCTAAGACTTAACTTTCCGTATCTAAATCCTGCCTCAACATCAAGACATAAATACTATCACTTCAAGATCTATACTATATTCCTGTATCGACATCAAGACGTCAGCAGTATGCCTTATGTTAGTCCCTCAAAATACAAATCTTAGTCCCTGTATAATTTTCCCATGTAATCTCGCCATTGATCCATATAACGAGTATTGCTTACCAATGAAGCGAATGAATAAAAGACAGCCCGGTCTCGACCGAGTGGCTCCGTTAATAATGCATGAAGTGACCCAGTTGGTCAAGACTTTTTTCAGAGTAGCTGAGAGGGGAGGATCAATACGTCTTTTCTTCTCATTGATGAGCATTATACCTTGCCTTTTACTAAAGATTAAAGTGTATAACGTGCAGCATCTGTTATGACAAAGAGGGCAATCCAGAGAGCAATTTGTATTGGGACGATTGCTGTTTTACAGCATGTGTCTGTTGTAACACCAAGTGAAGAAATAAAGGTCTGATAGAGTAATGACTTGAACCAATGGTACATTTTTAGGACTTTGTTGCACTTTTGATATAAACTCACTCATATACCGCCATATGGGTACTTTCATGACAGAAAAGGTCCTATATGACGTTACCAACTCTCAGTCCGAATTATCATTTACCTATTATAATACATTCTCAATGTCTCCTTTAAAAGAAAGCCTTCATCGTGCAAAACATACACGGAGCTGTCGAGAAGTTCCTTCTTTAAGTGACATTCAAGCAGGAACCTATAAGTGTAACAAATTTGCAACTTCTTTGAAAATGGAGCACAGACTACTTATTTTATTAACAATGGATTTGATGCCAATTTTGATTTGCGCTAAAACAATAAAATGAAAGATGGAATAAATTAAATGACTTATTAGTCCACTTCAAATACAACTTAAATAACAAATTAAATAAAATTTAAAATACGTTTGTAGCATGGTGGTTAGGATAGAGCAATTTTGTTAACAAACACACTAGGCTATCTATCTCTGTATTCTAAAGCATTGATCTTGAGACGTACTTAGATAAAGGCTACCAAAGTTAACCGTTTTCAGATATTCATGACTATTTCTTGCTATTAATTATCACGATATTGAATAATTGATCTATCATTGTCTTCAATATAATTGCCTCTATCTCAATATAACCTTATATTATGTAATTGGCTTTAAAATGAAAATTGTCCAGAATTCGACTTCGAAATTAACCACCCTGAAATTTCGATGACGATTATAAATATTTGTTACATAAGCTGGCAAAATTTAACAATTTATGATGAAAATAAGCAACAAGTTGCAGAAAACTTTAACGCAGTTTTGAAAAATGTAAATTCGGTCTTGGCATCTTTAAATGCTTTTTAACTAACAACGATAATTTTCGAGTATAAAATGTATTAGGAAAATAATATATGTTTATGTTTATAACAAGGAGAAAATCTTAGTTCGTTATTGACAACAATATGGCCACCCTGGCAGGAGCTAAGAAGACAACGTCTAGTAAACGTTTTGCTTTACTGTCTCGATACTTTCGTATCAAACTTGTAATAAGTCAATGTCACACTCTGAATTGGAGCTGCAGAGACTGCGCGCATACGAGGCCACCCAGAGTGCGCTTGTCGACTCTCAAAACCTTGCATATTTGGATTTCGCCTTGAAAATTTGCGACAATATGTTAAAAACTTACTTTAACGCTTTTTTCGTCTGACACTCTCGAAAGTATAAATCGTCAGAAAGCAAGATATAGATACATGACAACCATTTGTAAGAAATCATATATCAAAACTAGCTAATCATAAACAGAAAGAAAAAAAGAGAAAAAGAAAATATAAAAACAAAGTGTTTTTGGAAGGGTCAAAGTGAAAACAACAAAAAAAACTCTTTTTGCCTATAATGTCCTGAGTTTCTTGTTTTCATGTACGCAACGCCAATACACTGAGTTGGAAGGACAATCTAGTTAGGTTTGTTATACGATTTGGTCAGGGAAGCAAGGAAAAATCATACAACGGAAAATTTTTGAATTCTTAAAGGTATCGTGTGCTTAAAATGCCGTGTTTCTTGAGACGAAAGAAACGTCCAGAAGAAAATCCCCTTCTCACAACGGGACAGCTGTCCATTGGACATTTCTGATTATAATCGATTTGTGAGACTTACCATAGTTTTCATAATCTGGTAACATTGAGTCGTCGGATATGTTTTACATTTTTTCTGCAAAATTGTTAAAGTATAATCAAGAAATGTACTGATAAGAGTTGGATTAAATACAAGTAAGAATTACTGAACAAATGATGTAGGCATAAAAATTATTTTGGATGAAAGGCATTATCTATGAGTAAGTATTAAGTATCAATCTATATTTCACATGTAATAAACATGAGGGCAGGTACAAGAGGACTTTGATAAATTTAAACTTAACAATCAGAACCTCGATGAAAAGAAAATCTAAGCCTTACTTAAATGACTCTACTACTTATGTTTTCCTATGTTCTTATTTGAACAATCTTTTTGTGGTACAAAACATGAAAATCGCCGATTCGAAATCGACGATTTATACTCTAAAGAGTGTCAGACGAAAACAGCTTTTAAGTACGTTGCAAATTTTCTAGGCGATATTTTCTAATCATTCTGCTCCATCAACCAGAACAGATTGATTATTTGCTTTTACCATACTTCTCCTCATAAGGCACCGTTTCCGTATGCAGTTTTAACAAATTAAGATTATTTATCGCAACTGTTCTTCGGCACGCTTGCACAAGGATTTATTAATGTGAAAAGCGTGCGTTTTATTTCACGGATTGCAAAGTCCGCTTTGTAAAATGTTTATCGTGCTACTGAGGTGGAAATAGTTTCTTGAATACTTTGCCCAAATTGTTTAGAATATCCTAGGTCATAGTCATAGCCTTTTTAAATTGTAGCATTGAACACGATTTCTGTAATACAGCAACAAGGACGCAATACATGCAACTATAAAACATATTTACAGGCATAGAAAGTTGAACTACTGTAAGGTAGTATCTATCTTTCGTACTGAACCTTCAAGAAGTAGCATGGTTTCTCTTCAGTTTACTCTATTGTTACTTTACTTGTATTATTATCCAATTATCATTACTAGAGGGCTCAGTTTCCATGCTAACTGACACGGGTTCGATCCCGATTAAGTCAAAGTTGGTTCGCTGCTCAGTTGCACGTAAATTCCATACACCTGAGAACATCATTTATCACCATAAGCGTACAATGTGACCCTGCATTGAACACTGTTGCCATATCTTAGTGTGACCTTATATGAGAACTTCCAGCATACTCAGTGGAAACCAAAGTTAAATTTAACTGAACAAAGACTCTAGATTATTTACACAGTAACATAAATTTTTGCTTCCCATGCCTCCTTGTTTCGTTTTAGATCATCTTAGCTTGATGTTCTTCTAAAATAAGATAACCTCCATGCTTCATTTAACTTATTCTGATACATGAACTGCAGACCCATGCGTTCGATATTTCATTTAGAGACCATACTTAATCCTCTGTTGATTCCCTGATCTTCAAAAGTCATGCTGATCTCTACCGTAGTGTTGGCCGGTCCTCAACTAAATACAATGCCCATATATTGTAAGCGGTACGTATAAGAATATTAGTACCTCTTGTACCAAAATATCTACAATAGCCTAGTTTTTAGAATCTTTTTGACCCCTGATCAACTGGTAAGTCATGTGATGTCTAAAATACTTCATTTGGAGCCTATTAAAGAGGATGAGTCGATAACCAAGAAACATGGCCACGCTTTTCTTTTATTCACAAAGAAAATCAACAGCATTAATCAGCTGGATGCGAAGATATTTTCAGTCGTATGAACTCATGTGAATAATTAAACATTGCAAGTTGTGCAAAGAAGACTGACGTGACAAGTCATTGGCAGTAGAATATTACACAATCAAGATGGCGAATAGTAAAGAATTTCAGATGTTTATACTTCTATATTTAATTGCTACGTTATCCTAAATTGGTCCTGGCTGGTTAACTGGTTAATTTGTACATCAGTTGCTACGCCAACACTTTAGAGGAATGGAAAAGCTAATTTATAAAATTCCTGTAATTTTGTTTTCGACTTCTGATGTATTGTTGGGACCCTGACCTCAAAATTTCTCTTGAGTTTGCAATAATTTATTGTTTAGTTTTATTAAAGTAGATAAAAACCACAAGAAAAGGTTTTTTAACACATTCAACAACATAGTTACTTCAATGGAAACATCCTTTCATTAAATATTAAAATATTTCCACAGATTGTAGTAATTAACTCTAATCTCTCTGGGATACATGGAATCCATGTTGCGGTTAAGTGCTCCAAGTGTATAGTCTGTTCTCGCAAATATAAAGAGTACACATTAGTGAAAATCTTGTTAGCCCTTATTTACTTTACGTCCTTACATGCTAGAGACAGTGTTTATGAAGAAAGCCATCGATTGAAGACTGGTACTACATGTTATGTTTATATTTACTAATTTGTTTCCTAAAATCCCTAACCACCTGCTAAGTTTCTTTTGCACAAGGTCAATCAAGCATACCTGTTTGCTTACAAATGCACCATCTCGAATGTTTTACTGTAAGTACCATGGTAAAAAACATGAAGGGACTTTTGTCTTGCAACCCAAAGCAAAGACTAACAAATGAGGTACTAACATTCAAAGACTTTTACACAAACACGAAGCTCGTCATTCGCGAAGAAAAGATAATCTGTGATAAACAGTCAGAGGTGCCGGCGCTTCATGATGTGGCGGTGGCAGTAAGCGCAGAAAGGGTATCTTAGGGAGTCAAAGTTTGCTGTTGAAACAAATCGAGAATCGTTGTTTAGCATAGGCCTATTGTGCTAAACTTCTCCTGTGAACAAATTGTGATCGTGATTTTGAGAGCAAAAGGAGTCGTTCCCTTACTGTGATTGCGGATAGTCTAGATATTTATATGAAATTGTTTATATGGCATTAACATTTCTCTGAAACCCATTTTTCACAAAGAGCACTTTGCTGCCCCCAGTCTGCTCCGTACCACAAGAGTAACGGGGGCAGTCCCCCCCCGCTGTCCCCGTGGCTTCCGAAACCTCAGTAGATAGCTTTGCCCATCATATGCAATACTACATGCTATGTAGTTCATCGTACTATTAAATCCATAAACAAAGAAGTTGAGGTACGGACAGCAAGGAGCTGTAGGATTCAAGATGAACGTGTATTGCACAGTCATTCCACTTAATGCATTGAATAACAGTTTATAAATTAGTAATGAAGCAGCACATTGTGTTCACATTAAATGTAAGTTAGGGCAGTCTTAAGATCTGTCTTCATGGGAAGATCATTGAAGTATCTCTCACAATATACATGACTGGTACTATAATGAGTGAAAAACTAATTTGTGAGAAACATTTGTGTAACGAAACATTTCCTGAAAAGAGATCCAGTGAGTCGAATGATAAACCGAGGTGTGTAAATTCAATTTTCCGTCATCAACTCTATTTGTTAATCATCGTAAAGAGAGACCATGCTCATGAAGAGATTGCTTCGTTATTTTTCAATCCGGAAATTAGGCATCAGCTATGCATGATGACAAGAATACTTTCTTGAATTATGCTTCCTGACACAAGTATTTTATAACACTATGTCTGGAATTAGATCTTCTTAAAACCACATTATTGCCTTGGCTATATGAAATACCAATAGCTGTTCCCGTTAAATTTAAGTAATACCAAAGATTCCTAACAGACATGGTAAATACCTGGGTCAATAAGTTACCAACAATTAACTACTAGCAAATTTGCAAGATCAAGTACTTTAGCATTCAAGATTTCCGAGACTCTGGAATCAAAAAATTAAAATGTGTAACTAGTGATGTGGTGATATAGTATTTTGCTGCAATTTGCATTACTCTATGCTTCTCTGACAAAACCACATAAACCAAAAGATCATCTTAGCCTTGTTCTTCCTGGAGCTCCATGGTAACTACGAGTGGAGGAATTGTCCATCTTTAATACGTCTCCTAGTATACATGATTAAAAGTTCAAAGGTTAAAGACGATGTCATAAGTGTTTGAAAGTAAAATATGGTCTGATCAAATTTATTGGATCTTGAATATACAGAACCACGAAAAAAGACTAGTGCTTTTTGTTTCATCATAAACACCCACTAAAGAGTAGTAGTCAACGTAACTGCGAAGACGCTCGAAGGCTCGTCTCCATTTCAATCGCCATTTGCAATTAGCCTGCGATTTTCGAGAGGCGGATGTATGTAAAGTCAATACACACTCGAATCTTCTTCGCACGATACGTTTCTCTTTTGCAGCGCAAAATCATAACTAGTTGACGTGATAGTGAATTTGATTCGATGGCGGCTCTTCTCTGTTCTTTACCCTGCTTGGAATCGTGTGGTTCTGATTGGATACTGTCTATCCGGAATCTTCGGTTGCACGCAAATGTTGGCAAAAAAAACATTGAAAACAGATCAAAATCGCATTGCGAACTAAATTAAAAACAAACTTTTGAAAGAAAGATCGTATTAAAAGTTTTGATAAGCAATACCGCATTTGCAAATGTATGAAACTGAGCGGTTTTAATTACTTTGTTTCTGAAAAGTGCAACATTTCCAAGCCAGTCTTAACTCCAGACATCTAATGTCGTCTGACATCTAACATCACTGTCTTTGCGTTTTCGCTCACTATTTCTCTTTTTCCCATCTGATTATGAAGGTTAGGTACGTCAGTCTCAGCCTGCCTCTGCTCTGCTGCCTCGTTTCATTATTGCTGTAAGAACCGTACTCTCTAAACCACTGTTGTTAATAATGTGACCCACGCCAAAATACAAGCTGTCCATCTGCAATAAAGTTTAGCAGCTCACTTACTTCGCCTTCTCTCTATCATGCTATGTGACAGAATGCATGATACGACAATAAACAATCGCATGACTTGAGAAACTGATGTAATTTATAGCTGCCTATCCAATAACTTATTAAGTAACATTGTTAAATTTGTTACAACTTTGTATTTGCCTAACACAACGTAGAGATCGCCAATTAAGAATAGTTGTTTGTGTTAGGTGCTTGTTTCTTAAAAAGCGCAAAACATACTTAAAGGTTACATAAACCATATAACAACGTCTCTGTTTGACTTTTGCCATATCTTACTTCTAATATGACCTAGCTTTTGAAAAGGTGTGTACACGAATCCAATTAACTATCCAGGGTTCAAATGTCGATAACTTACTCCAATTAGCTACGCATTTGAACATTAACATGCTGGAAAAGATTAAGCCAAACGGGAATCGCGTTTCTGGGTTTGAAAACACTTCGAAAATAGAGTAGTTTGAAATCCATTCTCCATTGTTAACAGGATGGTCTGCATTGAAAACACTATAACTCACAAATTATATAT
>JANTCA010004562.1:0-10164 GCA_024741275.1 Chironex yamaguchii
GATGATCACAAGAATCAGATGATCGTAGATGAAATAAGAAATGGCTTTCTTGAAATGTATTTGAAGGTAAGACTTTTCAGAAATTGTGATTTCCTCGCATGTTACAATTGCATTCTATGTGACATTTTTTAAACAGTAAGTCTAAAAATTCCAAACATTTCAAACAGTTGATGAAATTTGTTACAAAGTAAAACTTGCATAGTATTCACTTATATTCACCACCATTGACGCAACCGAATTTAACTTTTTTGAGGCTTTGCGTTGGTGTTTGCATTAGACACCTTAATTGCTAACAGAGGCAAAAGAAAAATTTCAACAACACAAATGGTTCTCTATTTTCGTCGCTTTCATCAATTGACATCATATTTTATATTAAAAGACACAAAAATTTTAGTGCTAATGTATAAGTTCATAGATTTCTATTGCACGCTAAGTGATGATTACAAGAAGCAGATGGTTTTACATGAACGGGTTTGTTGAAATGTATTTAAAAGTAAGAAATCTAAGGGATTCTGATTTCAGCACAAGTTTTAAAGGTTCAATCTCTTTGAAATTTTTGATGAAGCACTTTCACCAACCTATCTGTTGTAAAAACTTTTTGAAATTTGTTACAAGATGAAACGTGCAATGCACACGTTTATAGCTTATTTCGATTAATGTAACATAGATGCATGCTTTGTTCATAGAATATCTATATTAAAATGTCTATATTTTCTTCTTCTCTCAAACGGCGCGATTTTTTTACATTGTCTACATTTTTATTTTATAGAAACAGTGGTAATTTTGTCTATAACATGTCGTTTTGAATTCGATGCGAGCGCGATTTAACAAAATTCTCATGCTAATGAATAGCATCTAAACTCTTTTATTCCGACACTCGCAATCGCTGTAAACAGTTATCGAGTCTGGAATCTTGATCTAGCAAAATTTAACAGGAAACTCAAAAATGGTTTGCTATGCCCGAAGTTTGTCACGGGGAGATATGTTTATTATTAAGCGGTCAGGATGAAAATGTTTTGCTAGAGTTTTAAATAAACTCCGCCTTTACCTACTCACGCCCTTTTCGCATCTTTAATTTGTTTACAAGAGTGATGAACAAGTGTAGCTGAAAATTGAGGCTGGACTTCGCTATGGATTTTAGTGTAAGAGTGATATAAGCTTAAAAGCCGAAGTTTCTAGTTTCTTGAGTCCTAGAACTAAAGAGTCAGAGTAATTTCACAAAATTAGATTTTGTCTCTCATCTTTCAGTGGTTGCATTCCTGTCTTTTTCCTACATGTATTCCCATGAGCATTTTTCTTTAACAAGTTTTCAAAATCTGCTAGACTTGCATCTAACTCTCACAAGCATACAGTAAAACTTCCAAATTGTCATAGAACATAGTACAGAAGCATATCCTTTTCTTGAACTTTTCAACTTTTGTATTTGCTTCAGTAATATTTTTCTTCGGCATTAAGACATCAAACCTTTACGTCTATGTTTATGCATTGTTGTCAGTCTTCAAAGTAACTACCTATATTGTCTTGAAGTAAGTCTTAGACCTTTAGTAGTTTTTTGACCTTGCCATCGGCTAGTGTTTAAAAGAAGTTCATTCATATGTTCAAGAAAAGTCTCCGTACAACGTTCATTTTGACATCAAGGATATCATGTGCGTTTAGCTCTTTCTATTTTTCTTTGTCATCAACATGTCATTGTTTGCAAGCAATACGTTCATGCAGCAAAAGTTGTCTCCTCCCTAATAATCCATTTAGCGAAAGAGGACTTCAAATAAAATACAACAGCGTAGAGGCTCATTATATGTGAGATCTTTATTGGTACTGATTTGAAGTCTTTTGTATTAAAAGACCTTGAACTGAATAGTTACGTGCTTTACAACTGAGTTTGTTATGCAGAAAACAGGTGTCAGACGCTTGCTTGGCTTTTTAGAAGAAGTTAGTCACAATTAGGCGTGTTTACATTGGAATTTCACTGTGCATACGTCTGAGTTTAATTACTGAATCAGCAAGAGCTACATTCTTTGCCTCAAATTTGTTATTTGAAAATTCAAATTTGACGGTTAACGTTTCATTTCAAAGTCTTTTCTAATACGAAACTAATGAAATATAGTAAACGGATTTGATCTCAAAAACAAAAGGAAAGTCGTAGCTTAAATTCACTTATATTTCATCTGATACCAAAGGAAGGCTTTAGAAAGTTAGACTGAGTAACTGAAAACGCTTATGCCACATTCATATATAGAACGAATTTTTTATCAATGCAAACTGAAGATTACTTGTAAGGTCTTTTGTGGTATAAGACTTGAAGATTGCCATGAAAATTTTTAACATTGCGCTAAAAACATACCTACAAGAAATGTTTGGATAATTTGCATAGTCAGATCTTCCTTTTATCTAAGTGTTTTGAATACTGTCTTATGTTGAAACAAAAAAGGCAGGACTCTGTAGGAAAAAAATTACTTCATTTTCTTACTTGGACTCTTCCAATAATGCTTTGTTTTATCATTATCACTTTGCCTGTTACTTCATTGTTTTTGATTTGCTAGTTTCAATCCAAGTTTCTTAAATGTTGGTTGCCATATATCTATACTTTTCTTTCCGACGATTCATACTCCAAAGAGTTTTGGAGAAAAACAAGGCTACCTGCAATTGTACTGGATACAATCAAAAGTTACCCTTTCAGCTACATCAAAGTTGGTGAATTGCATTCTTGTAGGCCCGAATGATGCTTACAAAGATAATGATACTTAATTTGTTTTATTGTTTAGAATCGATTTTGAGCTCCATAACTGGTTTAAATAAGTGAAAATTCATTAAGTCATTATTTTTCAAAATGTGGTAAAGGATAAAATGAAACAAGTGTACATGATCATATAAAATAGTTACTGTTTGAGTGAACTCAACGTCGACGATTGAGACGCCAATGTGCATCCTTGCCAATAGACCAGAATTACCCAGAGTAAAGATCAGTGGAGATTGCAGGCTGCAAGTATACAGAAATTTAATGCGGTAAGCTGGAATATTATAGGGGTACTCACTAAGAATATGCAAAGTAATATAACTAGAGATATATCAAGCTATCAGCTATCATCTTTATCTGTCTACCAATAAGACTTGTCTTACAAATGCAGCAGCTGCTTGCTTGTACATCGTTTTTAACCTATATCTGGTAGGCAAGCTGTTCTTAGCCTAAATGTAATATTGTGTAAACGTAGTATTTATCTAGGGTTACTTTCCAGCATGTACGTATCCAGAAGAAGAAATCGATGAGCTTTATTACAATATCAAAGCCATTGTAGATAAAACCTATTAGAAACTAACTTTTTTTTATAAGCGACTTTAATGAAAAACTGGGGCAATTCAACGAATCGCTCCCTTGAGCTAGTGAAAAATATGCCATAGTATGAATTTAGCTTAAAAGGGAGTTGTTTTAGGCCAGTTTTTGGCCAACAATAATCCACAGGTCATCAACACACCATTGTAAAATAACGTGTTTATATGGATTAAGTTTATCATTATATGAAAACCACAAATATGAAAGCATTAATCACACCTCTCTTAACACTCCTAATATACCTGACCACTGTTTGCACAAGAATTTGGTTTGGCTATTGCTGCCAAAAACGTAAAAGCTTAACTTAAGAAATTCGCATGCAGCAGAATTGCCGACTGATGCCCAGTTAAGTTGCAAACAATTTTTATGGTTGCAATTTGTCACGAATTTTGACAACAACTATGATAGAATGTGATAGTGATAATAATATTTCTTAAGAGTTTATTATATAAAGAACAGTTACTAAAAGTTCTGGTATTTTGCAATGTTATTTCAAACATGGAAAAGGGATTCCAATAATATTCTGAATTTTTTCGGATACAGTTTTAATGCTCAAATGACTTTTGGCTGCAACAAAGAGAAAGATTGAATGATTTCACACTTTAGAACGTGGCTAGTGAAATCGTTACATATTGAGAAATATTAAATTTTGTAAGTTTTAATAATTAGATATTGTAAATATTTTAAATATTAATACATTAGTAAGAAAACATTCATCCATTTAACGTCATGAGAAGTTTTTGATCTAGATTAAAAATCTTCATTTTAGAACCAGAAGAGTCTTCACTCCATCTTTTGTTTATAATGATCAAAGTGGAGACAATATTTTTTATTACATTGATCAATTTTCACATAAATGTTTCGAAGCTGTACAATACATTAAAATTAAGTAGTTTTGAATTTATTTAGATTCACCGAACAGGAGCGGAAAGCATTTATCTAACAGGGTTTACATTGCAGACGCATAAAAACGTGAACGCCGCAGACTCAACACTAGTATAAGAAAGGTCAACTTCTCTTTTTCTTGGTTTATGTTGAAAAGTCAATCGAAATAACAAATTATAATTGTCGGCAGCTTGTTTTATTTTCCCATATCAAGACTTTGAGTGTTTTGCACTATAACAACCAATAACTCGGCTGTTGTTTATATGTTTACATTCTCCATTGTTCCACAATTAATTGATATCTAAACATCTTTTGTTATGCTGTCTAGACACTAACTTTTGTTACCAAAACAAAACGTACGTGAAGATTACATAGATTGATACCATTTCTAAATTGTTGATAAAAAACTAACAACCCTTATATGTCTTTGAACTAGCGCATAAATGAATTATGAAAGAATAGAACTTTATGATACTCCCAGTATACTGATGCAATAGTCTTAGATATACAACAAGGAATTTATGAACTACTCTTGCATGTTTCCGACTTAATGTCTAAGATGCTTTTTACTGTTTGAGTAAATGACTAAGAGAAGATGTATGCTATCAAGTTCTATGCGTGGTTTTTCCATGTCCATTCTTTTCTCGCCTTGTCTCTAATTTTGGAGGACGTAATAAGTTTATGTGGTATAGAACCCCTTTGGTATAGCAGATGAGGCTATGATCTTGCAGCCCAGAAATCCCGAGTTCGAATTCGCGTTACAACAAGCAAAATACCATTGGTAAGAGCAGGTAACGTGAGCTTACCTTCATGAAGAGCTCACGCCCTAGCAAAATCCCAGCCATGGCATGGGAATCAGCTACGCTCGGTAATGAATATGCTTCAAAATTAAAGAAAATGAGTTAACTTGCATTTTTCTCACCAATTTTACCACAGGCTAGTTTTCAAAGCTCAAATGCAACTGACGCTTCTAAGTAGAAAAATAACGATCACTTTTGTAGCATCAAAAGGAACATGGAAATGCTGTTGTGTCTATTTTGCAGCTTGATTTCAAAGTTTCTTATGTTGAACTTGTCGTTTCATTTTAGGTTCATTTCAAAGCATACAAAAGAAAGATATGCTTGAGCGATAAGCTGTGTTGTAATGAAGTCCTGCCAAAACGAATTCAATTCAAAATAATGTCTTTTCAAATTGTTTTGCCAAGTATAAATTTTTGCATGAACATGAAAAAAATATTTGTGAAGCGATTTACGTTAATTGTAAGATGAGGTATCTCAAATTTAGCTTGACATTCCATAAATGCTTTAAAATTCAATGTGGTACAAGCCGATAAGTGATGTAGGCAACAGTTTATAGATAAGTAAAGAGAGTCTAAAGATAGCAGCGTTCATGGTTGTGTAACAGTTGTAGACTGTTAAATGTGATTAAATGTGACCCACTTGGTCACATGATGGCGTCAGAAAGGAAATTTGGTTTGAACGACTGCCAGAAACTCGTCCTGTTGTTGTTGTTGTTGTCATTGCGTAGCTTCATATTCCTTGCAGTGCGCAGAATCCGGCTGCGAATAGTGCGATGACACTTGCGTCATTCCGTTCAACAAACTGCATTTTCCGACGACATCAAATGATGCCTGCAGCACCACTGCCTTCTCTGGAACTTGGTTTTACGGGAGAGAGCCCCACCTGTTCCTCTCCCAACCCTCCTCCTTTCTCGTCCTGGACTTGAGAATCAGGCAATGGCGGAGTTGGAAACTCGTCCTGTACTTCAGCAGTGCCGTTTACGAGCACTTGAAAACCACATGTAAATCAATGCCTCCCAATAGCACAAAAATAACAACAAAAACAAATAAAACGAAATCAAGGTTTAAAACGACTGATAAAAAGTTAAGATCTGGTCAATTGACCTATTTTGTCAAACAGGAGCAAAAGAATCACATCCTGTAATAAATAGTTAAAATTAAGGCAAGTTTCGAAAAACCATCAGTACAAAATAATTGCATTTCTTACAACTATATGTCAGCGAAGTTATTTTTGCTAACGCGATATATTTTTATAATTTTATTTAATACCTAGATGCCAGATTTAAAAGATGTCTACCCGAGTCCAACTCGTTTCAATAGTCTTTCGGTGATTCTAAAGGAGCCTGGAGAATTCCCGAGAACAGAGAAAGGAATATCCGTGCCAGCTGGATTTGGAGCAGTTATCGCAATAAAAAGAAAAGAGGTATATTTAGTGTCTTCGTCTTAACATATGCTTTTCAACTCGTACTTTTGCCTTTAAATAATTTTAAAAAGCTTTTGCTTGCATAGTCGGTGAGATAAACTGTGCTTGTCATACCTATACAATTTTGCCTTGATTCGTTTTATTTCTCTGTATTGTCGGAACAAGGTCGATAGCCTAAAAAGAAGTATTATTCCAACATAACTGAAAAAAGTATGCCAACTATGACGCATCAGAAGCTTAGACACGCTCTATCCATCAAAAGTGAATTTTTCAGCAACATTTTCCGAGGACAAGCCCACCAATGTGTCTTTGCTTCTCTCGTGTGACCATGCCTTTTTGGTGGCGGAGTGTACATTTGCCTAAAGACATCAAATTAAAAGTAATTTGGTATGTTACTGTTTACCAATTCTTTAAAAATGTTCGGCCTAAATCCAATGAAGACATCGGTCTGGAAAGTAAGTACTAGTGCAGTTGTATTTTAACAACTTTTTTCTTTTGGTTCGTTTTAAATCTTGCAAAAGTACATGGAGACTTTTAATGTCTAGTCATGGAGTTCAGCAAAGTTCTATTTCATAAAAGCTATTACTAAATGCTTGTACTTAGATCAACATCTTTCTAGCACTAGACCAGGAGGTGTGGATTAATAGAGAAGAGGATTATCTAATTTTTCCACTTGGAAAGGGTGAATAATAGTACGAAGGACTTATTCGGTTGAGAGTTTTAATAAGAAAAGGGTAAACTTTTTGTTGTATGGTCCTTTTTCTTATTTCTTACTATAGTCAATATTCTCTGACATAATCTTTAATATCCTTTGTCGAAGAGTCATTTTTTTTCCGTCTTTGCATGTCTTCAAATACTGACGTCGACTTTTCCATTTGTGCTCTTTTATGGAATTGATGTCAATGTATCAACTTAAAAACTTTCTCAAACATTGCTTTGCTTTTGTCATCTATTTTCCCTCTTATTACTAAATTTTCTACCCCGTAATTGCTTATTACATGACAAAACTTTACCAAATCTTCATTATAATACCAGTGATTCCCCTACTCCTATTTCAACACTCTTCTGTTGATTATACAGTCCGTCCATGATATTCTCAACATCTGTCTAAACAATATTCTGCTTCTCGCGGATTTATTTATCGTCAATAATTCAAAACTGTACCGTAACATAAATCAAATTTGCTATAAATGCTTCCTTTTTTGACAGTAAAATGTTTTACGTAGATTTAAATGTGATCATAAAAATCTCAACCCTTCTTTATATCTTCTTTTCAAGCGATCCAATGGTTGTTACCACGTTTTCGAAATGCTTAAGTATTGCTTTAAAGTAATTTGGTTCTGCTCTTCTGTTGTAGACTACTTTGCTACGTGCTCCATTTCCCAAATCTCATTGCACAGACAGAGAATCTCTGTATTTCTACAAGCGTTATTCGGCTTCTGGGTGCCGAGACGAGTGCTTGCAAAATACAACTCT
The DNA here is from genome assembly GCA_024741275.1 of Chironex yamaguchii. NCBI lineage: Eukaryota > Metazoa > Cnidaria > Cubozoa > Chirodropida > Chirodropidae > Chironex > Chironex yamaguchii. The sequence goes on from JANTCA010004562.1 coordinate 7,912, forward strand.
CAAGAACTGCAACTGTTCTAGTCTATTGGCACAGCGAGGTATGTATTATTACCAGTTACCTTATTTCTTCTGATAAATGTGGCATTCTAAAATGCAACACTTTTTAGAAAATGGACTGGATTCCCAAAATGGTAATACTACAAAATACCTGCTACATTTGTGTGACTTGTAGTTTCCTTTTCGAGCAGATTCATCCATTACTGAATGTAAAAATAAGTAACTATTTTTCATTTGTCGGAACATTGAACTGTGGAGTGTCTTGGAACAGGGTGAGCTATATTTAACAAAATGGCCATGTAAAAGTCAGAATTTCCAGCAGATGAAATTTGTATTTTAGAATTCGACGTTTCTTCTAGTACTAAGAAAATTAAATACGAGAACAGCAAAAACATTCCGGGCACAAACTGAAATGCTCTTTTGTCTTAAATGCACAAGGTGTTAATGGCTAGAAGTAAAAGAAAGTGAAAACATAAAACATAAACAAAGCGCAGCCAATCAGCCAACAACTACGGAAAGAGCAGAAAAATAAGCAATATTATTTGAAAAGGAATAGGCGCACTCGTTGTACTGTGCTTCTCCTATATTGCCTTGCAAGCTGGTCATAAAAATGAGAAATCGTAATGATATGCACATGATTAATAAGCATAAACATTTTAAAGGTAGCACGCACATATTTTATAGCCAAAATTAATGGCATATCATTTCTTGTGTTATACGTTCTCTATATGTTCATACCCATAATACAATGTGTCCGTACATCAAAGACATCTACCACACTAAGGAAAAGAAGACTAGTTTCTGCTCGACACTACTGAGGAGCAAAAGGCGAAACACCTTCTTAACTTGTGGTATTGCAGTTACGACATGAAAATCGTAGCAGGGGAAGGTCTGCACCCACACCTGGAGTTCTTCTGAAGTTCTATTGAAACTAAACGAGATTGAAATAGCACCGAACAACAATACGATTTTTAGGTGTTTCGTTCAAGGTTTGAGCATGCTCGACGGATGATGACGAAGATGGTCACTGGAACACAATACTTGATGTACAAAATTTTAGCTTTGCGCCTTTTGGAAGGAGAGATTGATCTATCGGTGAACTTTGGACTTACATAGATACGTAGGTACTACATAGGTAAGTTTAAAAGAAAGACAAATGAGACCAAACGAGAATGGATACCAAGAACAATAGAAGAAGTAAGAACAGATGGACAAACAGGGAGTAAAACAAGGAAGAAATGTTGAATTTTAGACCATTGGTGATGCTATGGTTTTTTGGGTCGAAATGGAAAAGTCGTAAAAGGAACAAAACCAAACAGTGGTACACACTAGTAGTTGTGTCTTACTTAAAAAGTGCCTTTCCTATCCGTAATGGCTGGCGTATTTGTTTGCAAATAGACAGGCTTTTTGTGATGATCAGTAGCATGGGTGTGCTTAAGACTGTATACTTGCTGACGTGGAGTTGATATTTGTCCTAGATGTTGCTGTGGACAAGGGATTCATATAGTGTTCTGCCACGTCTGTAGGATAGCAAGGGCAGTTGGGGAAAGATATTTCCTTTGCACTAGTATCAGAGTCTTCACAATATCCTATGTCCTATCAGATTTATTTCTAGAAATGCACATCGTGTATTGTTTTTGTCAGGAACTGTGTATCAAAATTAACTGAATTTTTGCTGCAATGACCATTCCAATATTTTTATCTTAGGTTTAGCCAATGAATGCAGTGATACAGACAAATGCCTTAATGTTACAGGTAAGACTTTTGATGTCATGGAAGTAATAAAATTTTACAACTCTTATCAACACTAAATGATCCTTATAAATGCTTGTAACTGCAAATCAAATCCCGTTCTCCCCAGGAAGATAAAACAGGCCCATGCAATAGGTAGTGGCTGGTACCATTACAGTTTTAGCTGACTACTTTTGTTGAATATAAATGGTTAAATATATAAAAATATTTAAGTGGTTTAATGCAAACTTTTACTTCTGATCTGTCAGTACCCCCGCCTTATCCAATCACAATTTGTTATTTCTTTGCTTTTCTCATATTGATCCAACTACATTCACTTCCTATTGCCGTCGTGCAAAGCAGAATAGGAGGAGATATAAAAACCACAATAGTGCATTCCATGACCAAAAAAGAAGCAAGTAACACCAATGCAGAACTCAAACCACTTAATTTTTCATCAAACTCCAAATGCACACCAATAAGTTCCTGGTAACATCATAAGAGCTCTCACACTGTCATTGTATG
>JANTCA010004563.1:0-10164 GCA_024741275.1 Chironex yamaguchii
TGTAGTATGAAATTAGTGCAAGGTGTTATCCTAGTTACAGTACGAGTGACAAGTAGTAATGTAATGCGACATTAGTGCAAGGTGTTATCCTAGTGCAGTACGAATGGAAAGCAGTAATGTAATGCGACATTAGTGCAAGGTGTTAATGGTACATCCGCCATTGTAATACAGGGACGTATCGAGCCTTTGGGATAGGATAGGGCATTAGGAAAGAAACGTGTGGGGAAAGAAAATTTACCGTAATAACTCCCTTTCAAAGTTTTCAAAGTTGTAAGCGTATGTTTTTTCAAAAGTTTAAAACCTTTGATTAATCAGATTCTACTAAAATTTATATTTTTCTTATTGCATTACCCGTGGCAAGAGCAGAACCTAAAAGACAATTTTCAGAGTTATATACGGAGCATGGTTTAGGACAGCATCTTCTAAATAGTCTATCATGCGCCGAGTGGTATAGTGACGACGTTTTTCTGTTTTTGTTAAAGCAAGGTCAAAATTTCGTCTTGGTGTTTTGGATACAATTTATATAAGGAAGCGTAGACCTAACCTGTGTTGACAGAAGGAATTTTTGCTTCCCTTCCGGTTGTTCCACTAGTTTGATTTTTTGATTATCTTATCATCTTCCTTTTTATATTGTTCTTCCTTTCCTTTGCACATTTTCTCTTTGTCTTTTCTCCACCAATCCTTGGTTTGTTGCTTTCTGATTGGTCACTTTTTGATCCTACCTTACACTACAAATTCTGCTATGTTTTCTTTTACTGTATCCTGTTCAATCTATATGATCCGTGACAGACGAAAAGCTTTATAGATGTCAATTTTACTTTAAACAGTTTTCCAGTTTGGTACTGTTAGGAAGAAAAGTTTAGAAGGAGAAAAAATTGAGTGATACTACCTACGTTTACTTTTTCAAGAAGTCCTAGAGAAAGCCGAAAGAGACTTTGTGTAAAAGTACCTCTTAGGCATCACATATTATTTTTTTCGTGTTGATAACTATTGGAAAGCAGTGCAAATGGTAAAATAGAAGGCCAATTCCGGAAGTGGGTAAAATAGTCGCACAAATGAGGAAGTTGGTAAAATAGTCCCACAAATAAGCAAGTTGGTAAAATAGTCCAAAAGAGGAGGAAGTTGGTAAAATAGTCCCACAAATGACGAAGTTGGTAAAATAGTCCCACAAATGACGAAGTTGGTAAAATAGTCCCACAAATAAGGAAGTTGGTAAAATAGTCCCACAAATGACGAAGTTGGTAAAATAGTCCCACAAATAAGGAAGTTGGTAAAATAGTCCCACAAATGAGGAAGTTTGTAAAATAGTTCATCATCGGTTCAATGTGGTAATGTTGTAGGAAATTTGGTAAAGAAATATGAAAAACGTAGAATTTGGAAGAGTAATTTAAGATGAACTCTAATGGAATTTTAATGACACAATTGCAGTTACAGACTAATCTCTAACTGTACTTGGTATCCATGGATTTGGTGAAAATCAATCATACCTGGCTCTTATTCTGTAGATCTTTGTTTACCAACCAATTTCAGTAATCTGACAAATGAAATTGCCTACGGAGATTATGTGGTCAAAGAAATAAATAAAGCTTGCATAAGCACTAATATTCCACAAACTGTGAAGATATATGTTGTATCTTTGATTTGAAGTCTGAGATCAGGAATTCCAAAGTAATGAGTAAAGGTCCCTTTGATAATATCCTCTCAACGATCTATCACATTTACAAAGCAGTTGACTACTGAAAACTGATTTTCCTACTGAAATCAGAGCTCCTTATACTTTACATTATGACATTGTGAAATATGATGTCATATCTGTTTATAGTAACTCCTAGAAAGTTCTTTCCTTAAAAATAGTTCTAAGACACAGTCATTTCCTGATAGAAAATTCCAGTAAGCTCTGAACTGGCACTGAGCCAGACAGCCAATATCAGTCACACAGCTCTCAGTCTGGTAATCCAATATAGCCCAGACAGTGACAACAAGGCATCGGACTAATCAGTCAGATGCTGAAGAAATGATTGCCACAACAATGTATTTCTATCCCAGTATACTCCTAAAACGTAATATTTAATCTTAACTGATGTAAGTTTAATTATCCCTTTATTTAAATATAATTTAGATCTAACAAACTAATTAGCCTATGCTCACTGGTTTAATGACATTTCTGCCCATTTCTCTAGGATCAGAGCATCAAAATCCTCCAATGGATTTTCTTCTGCTTTTCACAAAATTTTAAATTTCTATCAACGAGTAAGCAGACGACATGCTCATCGTTATGTTGTTCTACTTACAAGTACAAGGACACTTGGCATTGTACATCGAAACTTTTTGTTGTATGTTCGTTCGAAGCTTCGAACGTGGAAGATAAAATTACGAACCATTGGTTTTGGAAAAAGAAGTAAAAGATTAAAGCTTATGAATGGACGAATTCTGAAGAGAAGAAAAGATATAAACAAATTGTTTCGTTTGTTATTTTGGAATCAAAGTAAGCAAAAAAAGTTGCTTGTATTGTATTATTGACTTTTTATTCATTTATTATGTACTTTATTAGATATTTTTGTGATCTGTTTATAATTTTACTGATGCATTATTTACGTCATTGATCATCTGATCGGTTGCTTTAAAGTGGGAGAGATAGAAAGAGATTGACTGAGTGGCAGAATTAAGGAGGAATGCTTAAATGGATGTATTGAAGGATTAATGTACAGTTTGGTTAAGTAATGGATATAAATATTTTTTATCTTTTGCTTATACAATAAACATTTTTGATTGGCATTCATGACAACAAATGCAAGGCTAAAATAAACTTTAATTGCTCAGAGCAGTTATCAAATTGAGTTGACTTATGTTTGATTAGTAAACAGGAACTATATATGCCCACATGATGTTGTGATTTATTTTCTGACAATCTTTGAAATATCCTACGATATGTTAAAAGCTAAGCGGATTAGTAGTATTTTGCTCCTGATCAAACTTTCTTTGTAATTCTATACTTTAGTTAAGGGATATATCTATCTTTTCATTCTTAAGTTAATTTACAAAGTAAATATTATTTTCAGGAACATATACAGCATGTCGTGGCAATGGAATTCGCTATGATGAGTGCAACAGAAAATGCCAATGCATTCGAGGTAAATTGCAAAAATGCCGAAGAGTAAGAAAAGAATATACAACATTTACTAAAGACGAAAAAGAACGATTTATCAATGCCATGAAATATCTAGCTTCATCGAAACTTTATAAAACTCGATATGAGAAAGTTGCCATTATTCACGTCAATTTGTTTTGGGAGGGGATACATTGGAAAAAGTATTTCTTTCCCTGGCATCGATGGTAAGAACCTTGATCTTATTCATGATAACATTACATTTTCATATATATGCCATATATATGTATATATGCCATTCTATAGAGACCTTCCGATGTATATATATACCATTATATATATACTAATACATATATACTAATATGTATACTATTATATATATGCCATTATATATAGTAATACATATATACTATTATATATATAATTCTGATTTTGGTGACGATGATCAAAACGTTTCTTCCATATCAGTGGTCAACTTCATTCACTACGTATACAATAATTGACCTTGTTTTTTTCATTTGTTTTGAAGCCAGTAGTCATGTACTGACTCGTTTCTCTGTGGAAATTTTTGCTAACGCAGGAACTAGGTGCGTCATTTGCGTCATTTGCGTAGGTTTGAAATTTCCTTGAAAAAGTATTTATTTCTCGTTCCTTTTTAAGTCACTCTCTTCTTTTTTGGATTCGGAAGATAGAAATGATACAAACTCCAACTTCCGCGAAGTCGTCATTTCACATTTTTTCTTCTCCGTCGACTATTTTTCGTCTACGTTGGTGAGTCAATTCTGTACGATATTATTTCTCGCATAAATATAATTTTATTTTGAACATCAAGTAATCCTATAGTCACTTCTTTCCTGTTTTAAGGGTTGCTTACAATTTACGTCTTTGACTTGTCCTATTGGGGCTCTGTATAGCCAGGTCTTACATCCGTTTCATTTATCTAGGTATGTTCTTCTTATGGAAAATTTGCTTCAAGAGTTAGATTGCAGAATAACATTGCCATTTTGGGACTGGAGTTTCTGGTCAGCTATTGCATGGCAAGCTGGAAAGCATCTCTGGAGTACCGGAAAGCATGGATTTGGTGGCGATGGTATTGTGAATCAAGACTTCTGCATAAAATCAGGATCATTCCGCCAAGACGTTTTCAAAACACCAAAATACGAGCCTTGTAATAAAGTGTATTCATTAACTTCTGGGAATTACGGACTAGCTGTAAAACCAGTGTTACCTCATCCATGCTGCATCAGAAGAAGATTTAATGGAATACCCCCGACGATAAGCAGTGTAGAACGAACACTTAAGCTGCCACTACACAAGTTTTCAGATTTTGAAATGATTGCTCGCGGTGACTATCATAACCTCATACACTGCGCAATAGGTAAGTACTATTTTCTTAAAACATGATGTAAGAGCTTGAGTGAGCATCAGTGGCGTAATTGACGGGGGCGCAGGGAGGCCGGCGCCCCCTGCAAGGTCATTCTCAAATTTTGGGCCCCCTTAGACTAACATAAAAAGACACCTGTAAGAAAATATATGTATTGGTAAAGCCCCTTGTGAGCTGTTTGGCCCTCCTGGCCGAGAAGGTCAGTTACGCCCCTGGCGAGAATGCATATTTCATTCTAATGAGGATGTATTCTGTCTTGGAGCCGGTGAACTGCCATAAAACTACAAATGTAATGACGATGAGCCGAACATCGATCTCAATACTAAAGCTGTTGTCTCCATTGAGCTGTACAAATCTTTTGTACTGAATGAACGGCTTTTCTCAGAAGTCATAGCTCGACTGCAATAGCATATTTTCTCTTGTAGTTAATTTTGAGTTAGTACAAATGCCCTTGGCAGCACAACAAGGACTATGACATAAGATATGGAAGTCTGCATTGCAGTTTTAAATAATCTGTTATGAAGACCTATAAATCCACCATTAAATAAACCATACTTTTAGTTCACAAGAACTAATAACAAACTCTGATATAAGGTGGGAAGGCTCTCTACCCAGGAACTCTGAAATCACTAGACTCAACATTCAACCTTTTACTTAATATATTTGATTTGATAACTAGGAAATTTACACCAACTTTTATACAATGAATGGGATTATTGCAAGTAAGTGACAAAGGAAATAGTTTTTCAATACCAAGCTCTCACGAAAAATGCAATTTCAACCCTGTTACACCGATCGTATGGCGTTAGTTTTTTTCCACAAGTCTACAATTAGGCAAGACCAATTTAATATCAATTTAGATGGGATATGCAAGAATGTTTATTTCACAACATGGTAGGCTCAGGGGCAGTTCTTATCAAAATCCACGATGCAAAAATGTAGTGCTGGTACTTTTGAAAATGAGATTTATGTTAACAGTGAGAAGTTCCGGTCTTTCAACAGCTTCGAGAGAGATGTTTCTTATTGTTGACGACCTTGTGTCAGCTAAAATGGCAGATTAGAGATGGTATAGGTCGGGGAGGCCCAATTAAATAGTATGATCTGCAGAATAAGGGTATGATTTATTACTTTTTTAAAAGATTATCATGAATGCCAGATACTGAAGAAATATGGTTTGGCCAACCATTGTCCACAAGAACAATGTTAGTATTTTAGAGATGGAACTCCGAAACAGATAACAACACTAGCTGATATGAGTTATAGATTAGTGCAAAATAACAACAAGATATAGCAAACTTAGTACAAGCAAATAAGGGGTTGGTATTCTATTGCAAAAATCAACTTTAACAGTATCTTAAATTGGATATGTTGTAAGCCGGTTCGAGTTTGGAGATTTTTCATTGAATAATGTTGTTGATGTTGTTGTTGTTGTTGATGATGATGATGATGATGATGATGATGATGATGATGATGAGGAGGAGGAGGAGGAGGAGGAAGAGGATAATGGTGATGATGATGATGATGATGAGGAGGATGGTGATGATGATGATAATGAATGACGATGATGATGTTGATGATGATGATTATCATTATCATTATGATGATGATGATGATGTTGATGATGACGATGATAATGATGATCATGATGATAATGATAATTAGAGAAAACAAGCAACAATACAAGATAGATGTTCAGCTATTATGTGATATCTGAATGGAGTGATGTATCGCTGTTAGTTATCGTTACGTCTTGTGATATCGTTACCTCTTGTGATTATATTCAATGTGATTTGGATTTAATTCGTCAATCTTCCTTGGATTTAATTGTAACAAGCTGCTTTGAAGTAGCCATCTCGTAGCAAAGATTTGCACATACTTTCGTACCTATTTTTCCTTTGCAAACCTATTTTTCTCTGTGATTTTAGAAATACCACTTTATTTCCTTTCACAAACATTGATCTGCAGCTTTAGTCAGTCTCCCCATAATGAGATCCGCTCCATCACTCCTGGACCCTAGACCTACAAAGAAAGAGCACTTCTCATTTCGGGGATAAGGGGTGATAAGGGGGAGGGCTTCAAAGTTTCTTACAATTGATGAAACTTGACAGTTTTTGCATTACGAATAAAATGAGTTTGTCACAGTAAGGAGGTCAACAAATGTCAAACAGCTTCACTGCCCATTAGCATACAGGGTCAACACACCCAGTATTGAAAAGTTATTACAAAATGGCATACGACTAATTGTAATTAATGAATTCATAAATTAATGAATTAATTAATTAATGAGTTAATGGAATTTAATATAAGATCCTTATATTATGATCGTGTTACAACATGTTACCATATGTGTTACCCTACAACATGTAGGCTTCAGACCAGGATTGTACGTGTTACCACGTGTTACCACAATTTCTTTAAAAAATATAGACATGTATATTTTTTTCAATAAATGATGGTAACACGTGGTAACACGTTGGTGTCTCATATAGTAAAAGGTCGTCACAGAGGCAGATTTGGCTGGGGTTTTGGGGTCATGCTTCCACCTCAGTAATAAGCAAAAAGCCCCAATTTTGGTACATTGAAAAGAAAACTAACCAAATAAATAAAAAAACTGTTGATTGTTTACAAACACACTTTTACAACCTGATTGCAGCCTAAGTTTGTCCAAAATATGTTTAGACAAAATAAATTCTCCCCTAAACCAACCCATAGTAAAATTACTCCCGCCCCCCAGGCCCATCATATTTCTAGTATCTAGGTATAATGAATTTCGTTAGCTTTCACTAACTATCATATATCATGCATCAAAATTATTGTCCTTTTATTGGAATATAGGAGGGTTTTTTCAAGAATCAGCAAAAAATTGTGTTAGTGGAAAGGAGTCTCAATATATTTTGTGAACGATTGTAGTTGACTGAACGTCTACCTTAGCATATTGGTATAAAATGTATGTGGATGTAGTCAGCGGGTAGAGGAATGAGAGAAAACATTTGTAATCTTATTAACTGCAAAATATTAGTGTGTAGTGTCTATTAACGGTACTTAAAACGTAGTGTGCATGTGGTTGCTATCATTGGACTTGTGGTACAGGCCAACTAAAGTCATTCTGATATTTTAAGGTTATCTGGAAAGACCTGTTTTAAAGGCACAATCATGACACTAAAACATTCAGAACTAGATTAGAGATATTTAACTCAGTTGTCATTCCTTTCTTGATGCAATGTCCATGGATTCTCAATTACAACGTGTATGTTAGTCCTCATGATAACAGCATTTATTTTAGACAACCATTCCAAAGCTTACAAGATGCATATCTCCAATATTTGACTTTCAACAATGCGTATATCGCAACGAAATGGAGAAAAATGGTACAATAACAAGGCAATTGGCCTTTGAGTAAAAATATGAGATACTAGGTAGCTTATGGAACGAACACAGCAGTAATTATTGTATAAAAAGCAACTTTATGCCATACAATGTTAGTTTAAAGCATAACAAGAAACTTTTACATATGCTAGGAGTATCAGAAAAAATTAATTATTAATATTCGATCTAAAAAAATACATTGGTCATCAGTCTTTTCAGCTTTGATGACGAACTTGTAAACTTGTTTTGACGTACAGTATTCTTTATTCTAGTAACAAGAATGAAGATCGTCTTGTTATTGTGAGTGCTGTTCAAAGAAGCGTCAGGGTTTGCAGTCCCCCTTGTTAAAATTAAAGGGTTTGTCTGGGGTTCAGCCTCCCTTATAGTGAGCTTATGTCAGGTTGACATCCTTCACGTGAATATTTGTCACTTTTTCATAGGTGGCAGCATGTGTACAGAATATGCTTCATCTACACCTGAGTTTTGGCTTCATCATACCATGCTTGATTATCTCTGGTTCAGATGGCAGAAGAGAGGCAGACAATACAGAGATGTTTTTTATAAAAATAAGAGATACAGGTTGATATCAACCAATCGAACACCAAAAGAATTGCTTGATTCTTACAATCAACCAGGCTGTGTAGCTGTGGAATACAAACTGTTTGGTTTAGACATGCCTACGCCTAGAGGAAAAGGTCAGAATTAATTATTTCTACATACATGATTTTATATGATTTTATATGTATGTATGTGTGTATGTATGTATGTATGTATGTATGTATTTGTATTTATGTATGTATGTATGTATGTATGTATGTATGTATAAATGTATGCATGTATGTATGTATGTATGTATGTATGTATATATGTATGTATGTATGCTTTAACAAAATAAGGTAATAATGCTGATTTTTGTTAGTATAAATATAAGAGTCATAGGAGTAAAACTTCACTTGACAAAAGCCACTTGGGGCGTAGAAGGCAAAAGACACCCAGTTACTGGGAACTGGTAAGCTGTTGTAATTTGTAAGTAAACGAGAAGTTGTTAAGTACACATTCTTGGGTGGTTAAGATTGTTTAGGGAATCAGTCTATGTTGACAAGCTTAAATGGTTGGTTAAGTCTAGGTTGCTTTAAATTGTTGTGTTAAGAACCTATTCCCTAGCCAAGTGCAGTTATTGTTGGCTCTTGTATGCCTTTAGAGTATTTGGAGTTAACTGTTATTAATCAATGTTAGCATATACGTACGTGCATGCATACTGTTCTGAATGTGTATATTCTAGATCTATAATGTGAACATCCTAACATTGCAAAAGGCATTGCCGCAAAAATATAGTGTAGAAAAAGGAGTACAATCCTCAGCGATTGTAAGCTGGAAGAGTATACTGCTATCTGAACATCCTAACATTGCAAAAGGCATTGACTTATAAATACAGTAATGACAAAAGAGTACAATCCTCAGTAATGGTAAGCTGGAAGAGTATGCTCCAATTTACAGCGATGTCATCATGGAAGTGACTATTATGATGACTGCGCTGAGCATCAATTAAATTGCACGGAGGTAAGATGCAAACTGAAGTAAACGACAGTTTGCTATTGGAAGAAATGTCAGTCTAAGGAAGAATGCTATAATTAGTAATTTGGACGACACTAACAAGGCATTGAAGAAAGGACTTATATCTTATCTGATAACAGTAGAGTCTATTCCTTAGAGATGCCTTGCCCAAAGACAATGCTGTGATTACTGATGTGGATTACACTGAAGCATTTGTTGAATTCTGTCTTCTATGACACCTATGTATACCTAGATTATGTCATATAAGCATCGAATATGCCACAGTGTATTAGTTGTATTTAAAATTGTGGAATAAAATATATTAGATTATCAGTATTATAATTGAAATCATGAACTTAAAATGGATTAAAAGATACAAGAGCTGAACTAAGAACTTGACATATCATAGTCCTTAATTTATGGACGTCCTCATATTCTTTAATTTTTTCATAAAAAAATAACTATTGTGCTCTTTTGTTGGAAGCTCGTGTCAGTGTACCTTTACTGATATGTTGTAAACCAAGTAAAATATTGACTGATAGTAATAATAATAATAAAAATAATAATAATAATAATAATAATAATAATAATGATAATGATAATGATAATGACAATGATAATGACAATGACGATGACGATGACGATGACGATGACGATGACGATGACGACGACGATGACGATGACGATAACGATAACGATAACGATAATGATAATGATAATGATAATGATAATGATAATGATAATAATTTTAAAC